>JAOTRS010000048.1:10494354-10532816 GCA_028565755.1 Dinotopterus cunningtoni | reverse complement strand
ACATTAACATTAACATTATTATTACATTAAATAATGGGTTTATTAAAAATTGCTTAAAGAGATCTACATATAGTACTGACAAAATAATAAAGATAAAAAATACTCTCTCTGTTTTAAGAATGAAAGTTTGGCTCAATAGTCTAAAATGTTCGATAATCTAAATTTGTTCGATAAATATACAGATAAATGTACACTTTCAAAAATTGTCAATTCCAAAGGCAACACAGAGCTTCTGTTCTTTGATATTGGCACTGACTGGTACCTCATTTGACCCCTCATCTCTGTGAGCGAGCGAAGCTGTGGGGCTAATCTACCCGAGTGAGGAACAGCTTGTTTAATAATTAACATAACAAGATACATTGCTCATGTTTAACCACTGTTTGTTCAGCGGCCCAATTCAACGAAGTCAAGTCATGCTGCCCTAAATGTTTTTCTCTGTAGGTGACGTGATACAGCACACGTTGTGATGTAGATAAGTAAAATAAGAGACGCTGATGTCCTGGCCTGCTTTCAAGAGTGCCCGGTCCTGAGACGTTAGCTGTAGTTTTATTTTAAGACAGCCTGTAAGTAGGTCAGCTCTGAGTTTGTGACAGTGCTCTGGCAGAGTATAAACATCGGCACATGATGTTGTTTTTCTCTGTCTGTGCTCGCACCAAAATCAGCTCTCCTGCCACCTTTTTCATTCCCTCGCTCTATTTTATAAACTGAACTTTCAAAGCTTTAGCGAGATGTTCACCTCCGGCTTTCTTGCATCATTCCTGATGGAGGTGGATAGATGAGTGTTTTATTTAGAAAGCTCTGCAGGCTCTTCAGAAAAAAAAGAAAAAAAAGTGGATCCTTGGCTTGTCTCCAAGTTCAATGCCACATTCTAACAACATGTTGAAGCAGAAAAATCTCACAGAATAACTCCAGCAGCCAAAATCTCAGCCATTAAAGCCAATATGTTTGTGCCCCAATTTTTCTTTTTTTTAAGTTGTGGCCTGGATGTGAAGCCAAAGTGAAACAGAACGCTTGCGGTTTCCATCTTTGGGACAGCAGATAGAAACTTCTGGGCACCACCCTATGTCCACAGGCATTAACTATTGATGCAGTGTGTGTTACAAGAGTTACAGTTACATGCCAACATTTTTAAAAGAGATATCGCGTTTCTCCACATGGAGCACAGGTGACAGATATTGCACCCTGATCTCGCTGTCCACACACATAGGTGAGGGTAAAAAAGTGTTTGGGCATACAGGTCCGATGTTAAATGAAGCTTATTACAAATTAAATCTGCTCTAATGAGTTAATAGTAAAGATGATTATCTCCTCAACTTCATGCTCATAAAAATTATGGCAGCTTGCTTTAATTAGGACTCACCCTTTATATAGCCTCAACATGTGGATCATTAGCCCGATTGAGCACTTTTATACCCAGAGAGCATATTAATTAGCGCAGTCTGGAACACCTGTAACAGCACGGAGTCTACTGTCTGTCTTTCAGTACCAGCAGACTGACTGGGTGCTGCTTCTCATCTAACACAGATAACTAGAGGTCAGACCTTTAGGTTCAAGGACTATTTGAACGGTTTGAGAATGTTTCATTGTGTGCATGTGTGTGTGTGATGTCCGTGTCCACAAAGCTCACAGAGCTGATAACCTATTTACATAAGAAGGACAGCATGATACTGTGCCACACACAACTGTGATCCAGAATGACCTCAGGTTTATTCACTGAAAGCAAACAAAATCAAGCACTAAAAGAGCCAAATAAACCACAAAAAGAAAATGTAATGGAAAGCATGGCCATTACGACGAAGTCTGTTCAAGTCAAACTGTGATGTAATTTCTTGTGAATGAAGGCGTAAAAACCGACATTTACAGAAGACTTTAAGCACTGTGCTGTGGTGACCCTCAGTAGAACATGGTGCAAATGTTTTAGTTTTTAAAGTAGTACGTTCTAGAATAATGATCCTTGGATGATATCAGCCCTCTGAATTTGTCCCTGTGAACCTTCAGCGAACTTCAGCCTTGGACCTTGAAAAGTAACGGATAACTAGCGACTAAATTGGCAGAGATGCTTCTATCTGTAGGACATGTACACACAGCCATTTACCAACACCTCTTGCACATTACAGGAACTCGGCTGCCACATCACCCGTACAGTCCTCCAAGACCGTCTCCAAACGTTTGGGCCATTAAAGGAGTTCCTGGGGAAGCCAGTGTTTCAGACGTGAAGCAGTCTCATCATGGCTTCGGCATACTGAGAAAACTTTCTACGTTGATGGTATCCAGCCACTAGTGAAATGCTGGGATAAGTGTATTAGTGTAGCAGAGCAATAAAGGTAGTTTTTAATCTGCACAATTAAAAGTCCCAATTTGCCTTGAATTCCCCTCATAACTACAACGACACAGGGTCTAGGTATCAATAGTTTCTGAAAGTTTATTTTTTTAAATCTCACAATTAGCAACTTCCCCTGTCAAATTTAATATGCAAACGGCATGTGATAATATTTGATAATAAAAACCCACTATGCAAAAAAGTATCCAAGAATCAAGTGATGACTAGCTCTTAACTCTCAGAGCAGCTGAGGAGGACACTTCAGGTTTGCCCACAGACATAATCACCCTTTATTTTTAGCTCTCAGAAGACACTATGTTACCAGACTTAAAGATTTTTGGAGATAGGTATGTAGCACATGTAAAACGCTATTATGTGCCATTGCTTTAATTTAATTAATATAATTTGTGAGAACATGTGATATAAATGTTAGTGTTTATAATGACAACTGTTGTCTTGTAAAATGCAAACTAACCAAAATGGTGCTAGCCAAATCACCTTGCTAGTTACAGTAATTTTAGCTAATATAGTCAATGTTAGCTGCAGGTTCCTGGTATTTTTCATATATGCTTTTTCAGTTTCAGTGAAGAGAAGAAAACAGTCCATTCTGAATTAAAGCTTTTTGAATAAGAAAGGATGCATAACACAACAAAGATGAGAAATTGGCAATAGATTGGCACTCATGAGACATTGCGGGATAATAAATAAAAAGTGGGTCACATTTTTGCAATGTGGACCACACAGACATTTTGATCATGTTTATGCCCTTGATGAAGTGATGAAGCCCTGACGCACTGCTCCAGCCTAAATTCAGACAATGTTTAATATGCTTTCCTCTTCCTTATCTCGTTAATATGTAAACAGCATAGACAGACTGGTAAATGCTTGGGTGTGGTGGCAGAAGGAAAATTACTACCTGTGTGAGTCTGCCGATGGGTCTCCAAGGCATCCTCTTTAGAGAACTGAGCTCCACACTGATCACACACCAGCGCTTTTGGTCCATCTACAACACAGGCCAGCAGAGGACTGTAGTAAGAGTTACAAATGGCTGGATACAGCTGTGTACTACACATTTAATGCTATTTATAACAAGAGAGCTAAGGAATTAGGAAATGTTCACTAGACATGTAAATTTTTGTGCGCGTGCTGAAGATGAGTGAACGTGTGTATACAATCCATAAATTTCTACCCCTCGTACACTTGTTAAGACGATTTACATAATTTATCACACAGATAAAACAAAAGCTCACTTTAATCCTGCCTGCATGTGTTTACAGTGAGTCAAAGAAACGAAACAGGAGATTATTCACCAAGATGGCAGGTTTATTTAAAGGTTTATGTTCACTCCTTTCAGAGGGAATCGTCTGTGATAACTTCACTTACATGCGCGCTCACACACACACACACACACACACACACACACACACACACACACACACACACTAGCTTTCTCTTACTTTACATAGATTAGCTGTAGATCAGACAGGTGTACTTCCTCAGGAATATGAAGCTGTAGCCGCTTGCATCTTTGCTTTGATTTGCAACAGGTGCAGTTTCCCATTGTTAAACCATATCAGAGCAAAGGATTTTGAAAAAAAAAATCAGGACTAGGGCTGGAAAATACAACAAAGTATAACCACTCCACTACCATACGTAAGTAAGTATCTGTACTTTTTCTTGAGTATTTTCCGTATGTGATACTTTTTACTTTGAAAAATTCGGCTTGTAGTGAAGTACATTTTTAGACTTCAAGTTCTTCTACTTTTACTTGAGTATTGTGTTTATGTACTTCTGGCACCTTTGGTCAGAACTGAACAGCAGCAAATCCTTTGCTAAGAAAAACATCCCTTACAATTTTTTTACACCATTTACCAGAAAATGCTCCGTAATTCTTTGTAATTCTTTCTCAGTACAGTCATGTATTGTGGGGTTTAGATTGATATTAAACTACTTTTAAAATATTTTTTGTTAGCATATTAGTATAAGGTCCATCTACTTGGACCTGCATCTGCCAAAAAATGAGTGAACGCAAAATTGAAAAAAAAAAAAAAAAAAAAACAGCCTGGCTAGGGCATGATCAATGAAAGACCCAAGAGGTCAAGAGCATTGCAAGAGGAAGAACCTAAAAAGGACGTAGTAACAATAGCATTGACAAGTTAAAGACATACAGTAACTAACACCTCTTAGTGACTTTATTGACATACTACAGGCCTGGTGCAGACAGGAAAGATTCGATGTAAGTGGAAAGAGTTCTCATTGGGATGTCACTGCTTTACCACGACATAGTAAGCACATGATGCAGTAAGTGCCTGGTAAGAGCGCGGTGCGATCTGATCAGACATAGTAATAACTCGGTTCAATCTCACTGGACCTGGTGAGCGCATGATCATGCACATGAAAGGAAATTAGTGACAACATGCACATCAAAAACCTGACAAGGAAAATCTTGATAAATGCTTTTTTTTTTCATTTTGACCCCACTCACGCTGCATTCTGCTGCTTTTACATAGTCCTGAAAAAGTTTTCCTGAACAGATTTTTTCCCTATGTATCTTAACTTGAATTAAAGTCCTAACATTTTCTGGTTAAATGTTTCAATTGAACATTTTATGTCATAGAGTGTAAAAAGTGTTTTTCTTTGTTTTGATGATATCGTGATTGAGTAGGTGCATCACAGTCACTTTGACAGCTGATTACATGCTGAATTGGTTCTGTATCATTATGTTAGGCAACTATCCAAAAACCGGATTGTACTAACCACTGAGTTTGTAGGAAGACAAAAAAGCAAGGTAAGAATTCAACATTTCCACATCTTTTTTGCAAAATAAATTTATGTATGTTAAAAAAAAAAAAATTAAAAATTTGAATTTTAGTTGTTGTTTTTTTGTCTCTTTTCTTTCTATTACCGTACGGTGGCCAAAAGGCAGTTAATGTAAAAGCACTAACAACATCAAATCACATCATATAGTCAATATTGTAGGCTTATAGTATAAAACACAGCTCCACATACTTACTCCACATAGACTGCACCATGTAGACTGCAACTCATTTGAGTCAAAGCCATGTGAGAATTGGATTTATATGAGGGTGAAGAAATCTGGTGCAATCTAATAATGATGTGTCTCATTCCCTCAAACCTGCATGTGCTGTAGAGGGGTCTATTAAAAGATGTCCCAGACACCTGTAGGGTTGGCCTAGTCTACCACACAAACAGTGAAGTAGGCCACAAAATATCCCTAATTTTGAGAATGTGGTGTTCTCCACTGAATCAAGCACACCACACTCTTAAAAAGTGTTCTTTATCGGCCTGTGTGGTTAGGCAAGAATAGCATTTAAACACAAAAAAGGGCATATTACCTTTTTTGCCTCTCAAATGAATGCTTATTTTTGGTGCAGTGTGAGACTTTGGCATGAGATGGCAAGAACGTCTCACATAGGCAACCACAGGCACAAACAAACAAAAACACAGATTTAAATTCTAGCATTTACTTCCTTGTAAGTAAAATTAAAAATCATAGAATGGCAGAGAGAAGTTTGCTTCAGCATCACTGGGTGAATCAATACTAATGACTTCTCATCATCACAGATTAATGTGGTATCTTTAGGGTTTAAAAAATGTTTTAATTCCAGGAAAAAGTTTCAAGACTGAACCTTCATGAAGCGATTCTGTCTAGCACTCCTACTTTACTCTTTCAGTGGTAAGACGCAGCACAGAGGAACTCAAATCGGGACTTCCACCATCTCCAATCCAGCCTAGGAGCATCCCACTGAATTCGGCAACAACAACAACAACAAAAAAGTCAATAAAATCTAAATCTATAATGACCCAAAGCTTGTCAAGTATTCAGTTTCACTGAGCTGCTTCTAAATAGCTTTATTATGAGTCATTAAAACGCCCACAAACTTGAGGAAGCCAGCCAGCGAGTGCCTAAATTTAGCTGCTCCTCCACAATTCCTTTTACATTTCATTTCATTCTTGTACTGCTGCCTCTAAAAAGCAAACCACAGCTGCACATGTGCTTTTCAACTCATCACAAACAACAAGCAAAATATACAAAGCATAAATGCATGAACAAAAAAGTTCCTTTTTTACCATCTTATTAATAACTTAAACAGTCAAATGCTATTTCGTGGCTTCAAATACAATGTAATGTTTTTGAAACAAAAGAAGGATGCAGATATACAACGCAATAATCATATTTGGACTAATACGTGTTCTCACATGCTTCCACCCCACCTTGTTCCCTACAGTAATGAAGCAATTTTGAAACGAAATGGCCTTCTGTAAACAACACGCAGTGCACTATACTGTCCATAAAAACACAAAAAAAAAAAATCACCAAAGCAGCCTCCAGACTTGGGTGCAATCACCTTCCATCAAAACACTTTGTCTGGTGTGAAAAAATAGCAGCCTGGCATGTGCTGAATACTAAATCAGGCCACTGGAGAAAGATGCCTGTGCTACTTGGAAATCATCGGGAATTATAGATTGTTGAAACATAATCAACAACATCAATAGGATTACATAGCATTTAAACGTCTTTTTTTGTATTTAACCAAAACAGTTCTACCAAACAGTTTATATGTTATTTATTTTATATCCCCAGATCTAAGCCCACTTGACTTTTACCTGTGGGGGCAGGGAAAGGCCATGGTGTACCATGATAAACATGAAGATCATGGTGTACCAGAAAAGGTAACAGCACAAAGATCATTTAAAGGAACACACAAGTGCAAATACAGTTCATTATAAAGTTCATTATGTGTAGAATAAACGTGTGTGTTTACAAAGAAATGGCAATCATGTAAAAAAATGTTTCGTAGATAAAGTTAAATATTTGTAGAAAAGCTTACTTTCCTCTTTTATATGGAGACTTTTGGGACACCTTGTATACTTAAATAGCTACTGAATACTTCAATGGGTAATAATTGTCTTGTGTAAAAGTAATGTAAGTAACTTTTGGCTCAGAAATTCTCATAAGCCTTTACGCAAAGCCTCATTATACGCAAACTTCTATCTTGTTTTTATTTTGACACACACATCAATGAGTTGCCAGGCTACAAATGATTGGGCCAAGTAAGTGAAAGTTTGACTGCATCTTGAACATTCAGACAACGACAATAACTTCAAAAGATATTTCAGTCTTGGGCAACACTACTCAGTGACAGAGGGATTTTTCAATGACAGCACCCAAAAGTCATTCTCTCTCAAGAAATATTATTTTGATGGGGAAAATTGTAATGCCCACCTAATAACATAATCAGGAGCAAATAAGTTAATAAAGAAATTGTTAGTAGTCTGGGGGCCAGCAGCTTCAATGTAAAATGAACAGTTCCTTACTTAATGAAAAAAAGATATACTGTACAGTATGCTCATATAACCTCATATAATAGAGCCAGGTTTAATTCTCAAGTAAACATATATTTACACCAATCGCCTATAACATTAACACCACATAACCTTAACATTAATTATTAATTATTTACCAGTAAACTGTTGACAGAAACATGTTTACCAAAGGGTCATTTATGCCAGTGTTGAGCAAAGGCTAGCCTGTCTGGTCTGCAGAAAAGCTAAAGCAGCTGATGCCACTTTCCAAAAATTCAATGCTGTCAAAGATAGAAAGGCATCAGAACGCACAGGGGCCGCAGCAGGCAAAGAGCCCAAGGCCGCCGACCCTGCCTCCAAACACACCAGATCCCAATCCAATCAAGCACCATGGGATATGCCTGACAAACACGTCCGATCCGATGGAGGCTCCACCCCACAACCTACAGCACTCAACGGATCCACTGCCAACATGAAGACTCCACCCGCAACCCACAGCACCCGAAGGATCCGCTGCCAATGTCCTGATGCCAGACACCACAGCACACCCACAGGGGTCTTGTGGAGTCATGCCCCATGGGGCCAAACCTGCTCTGGAATTATAACTGGAACCTACATAATACTGAGCCTAATGGTTTGCAGTGTAATGTTATGTTTGATTGGTGTATCTTAAAGTAGGTTCTAGAAGAATCTTTGAGAGTCAAACATTAATTACTGTACCATCAAGCATATTCCTTCACTTTCTATTTCAGTTAGAAGTTTAGTTATCGTGACTGAGTTTTTGCTCACTGGCCTCTTTTCTCGAATGACTGAATACTATAAAATATTTGTGGATCCATATCCATAATTTATAGGCATTTCTAAATGACATTTCATTGCAATCTTAGTTTCGTGAAAAAGAGCCAGTGGTCAATTAATTAAAAACTTACTCAAATAGGAACTGGCAAGGGGACACACAATGACACATCTTTTACCATATCCATTTAAAATTCAAGACACATACACTGATCCATTGCATCATGCTGTAACAGCACTCAGCCAATCCCACTGTTATCTAGTGAACCAATTCTCAGAAGGCCTGCTGTCCCCTTTTCTGTCTGTCTATTTTCCCTCCTGCTTTCTGTTTTTGTTTTTGTGTACTTAGGCCTCCTCCTCCACCTCCCTCCCGCCTCAGTGCTTATGCCGTTTCAGAGAGCAGTGGCTTGGAGAGCACTCAAGTTTGATTAATTTAGGGATTTGGGTACAGTATGTTCCTGGACACACATCTGCGAGCAATCATAAACGCGGCGGAATGCTGGCAGAACATCCAGACCTGCAGGCAGCTGATGATGTCATCAGAGCGAGGGAAGAGCTGGCGTACCGCCAACAATTTCAAAGCAACAGTGCTCTCTCAGACAGCCAGACAGATAGAGAGAGAAGATGGAAAGGGGGGAGAGATGGGGGTGCGGTGGAAATTCACAGCGAGAGCTTAGTCTGGAGTTCTGACAACAAATTCTTCACATATTTCTGATTCTTCTCTCTTATACACTCATAGTGTACATGAACAGATGCAAGAAGAAGAGATTTTACATGGGAGTACCATACCCCAGTCATTCATTCAGCATTAGTACATTAGGGTTATTACTAATTACTACTTAGGGTCAATACAATTTAAATAAAATCATCTAAAATCCCTACACTAGTGTATATACCCTACATTATATACTAATATGCACTATGGTCTTTCTTGATTTTATTTCCTTCTACATTTAAAACAATGAAGCCATCTAAAATGTACAATAATCTCTTCTGAACAGTTGATATTGAGATGTGTCTGAAACTTATGCTCTGTAACGCCTTTATAATGGCTCTAATCTGTGGTGGTGTAAATGGATGATTTTTGAGGCTGGTAATTTGAAATTAACTTTTTCTTTGCAGCAAAGATAAGATTTGGTTTTGCTTTCCTGGTATGGTCTGAGATGAGAGACAATTTCATAATGGTGATTGATGAGTTTTGTAAATGCAATTGACAATACTGTTCTAGAACAGCTGACTTTCGTGTTTTAAATAACAACTGACTGTTGTTGTTGCTGCTGTTGTTGTTATTGAATTACCTAATATCATATGTGTTAGTTTTGAAAAAATCCAGTTGTTGTTATTGTTCTAGAATGTAGAAAATAAATTTAAAACTTGTGTCCAAACTTTTGACTGGTGATGTATAAGAAATGATATTTTAGCTTGCGCTGTAGAAAAATATAATGTTATAAAATATAATGTAATATAGGCAGCTTAATATTGTTTAAAAAATAAATACATTATAGAATTTCTGTTTACTGTTGTGGTAATATCTTGGTGTCCCTTATAGAATTCTGCATTACAGTATTCTTTTTCCTTTCTCATCTGACAATCTCCAGCATAACAAAGCTGTAACTGAAGGCCCGAATTAACCAATTAACATGATAAACTCCATGAAATACATGATAATGTGTTTGCCTGACATACTCTTAGTTAATTTGGATTTAAGGAAGTTTCTCATGACAAAAATTTCAACATACAGATCTTGTGTGTACACTGTACATAATAAGGTCTCCAGTTGCCTTCCCTGGACTTTTACCACTTTCCTAATGTACAAACCAAAGAAGGTTTACTGAACATGAAGGTGAATGGAACTGACCAATGACATTCATATATGACATCAGCTTGTTATTGAGCAAATACATTACAGTACTGAGTACCATAAGAAAAAAACAACTACTCAATAAAAGATCTGATGCAGGGGAATAAGAATAATTATAATGATTTATTCCACATTATCTTCTTCTAAACTGACAGTAGTACTAATCTGGTGTGGAATAGTGGTATGTAGTGCAAAGTACCTGAGTGTGACAGCATGTGCATCCTCAGCCGTAAGCTATCCAAAAAGTGTTTTCCACAGAACTCACAGCCAAAGGTTTTCATGTCACTATGCAGTTTCCTGAAGAGAGAACAAAGCAAGATGTATTGCATTACAGTGACTGGAGTAATATTACTAAAGATATTGGGAGAGTTTATTAAAGCCTTCACTAGCAGACCTGCTCAGAAGGATACATTGTACTTGAATGTATGTTTATGAGGACACTAGGACTGGGAAATGTAACAGGTAATCTAAAAGTGAAATTGAATGAAAGTTTGTTGCAGCTAATGAGTTTATGCTGAACCTCATCATTTACAAATCACTTTGTCTGTGAAGCACATTCGGAATGAAACTAGAGCTTTTTAAACTGTAGGAAATGGAGCGTCAAGGTTTGCCATAATCACTGGGACAGCAAATTGAGACTGAAATGTTCGTGCAATTTAGCATGTTTACAGTAGATCTTTTGTTAATTGTGTTCTTGCAGACGCCAAACTGTAGAGCTAAATGTTTGTCCCAAGGGAGGAAGATGCCTAGGAGTCAAATTAAGAATGTTTTAAACAAAGAAATGCACCGATATCACATTCTTCAGAGCGTTGCTCTATCATAAACAGAAGAGTTTTTTTTTGCAGAACTTTTCTTACAGTGCAGGATATTGTTTATTTACAATGTATCAGCTAGGAAATACAATGTATCATCAAAATATGGAACTAAGACTAAATAGAACTTGTAGTTATATGCCTGTGATTGCATATATGAGGTTCTCAAATTAAACAATGCAATTTTTCTCTACTATACCTGCTTCACTATAGTTTTCAGGGTGGTGCGGGTAACACTAGCCAATTGTGATTGTCTCTGAGCTCATGTATGCAGAAAAGGGCAGTTATCACTTTCCTCAAATGTTTTACACTGCCCTGTAACATAGTATCAGCAGCAGTTCTAACAGTTTCAGTGAATGGCTTAACATTTCTTGAAAGAAGCACATTGTCGCATTCATACTCCCTGCTTGTTAGCTGTCGGTTGATAAAAGAAAGCTGGCTGGTGGGTGGGAACTGGCAAACAGCCAAATTAAGACTAAGTGGGAAGGAAAAAAACACATTATAAACTTCCTTATTATAAATATTATTAAGCTTGTATTATCTGCTGTACAAGTGAAGTGAATCTGTTACCCTAAAAATGATATCATAATTCAGCAAGCCCCATTAGTATAAAAGTATATCAATGTATTTCGACAAACATATTTTAATATTAACAAATAAAGATATGTGATTTGCATTGCAGCCAGAACTACTGTATTATCAGAGCTGTTGTTATAGAAAATATCTCAACACCTTCTGACCAATCAGAATTCAGTATTCAGCAGCGCTGTGATATAATGCACAATGCCTCTAATAAGTTTCTTATTGTTGGTTGTGTTTCCGTGTTTGCCTGGTTCTTTTTTAGAAAACATAACATACTGTAGAGCATTAACATCAGAATTGAAATGCGATGTGAGATACAACTGAACACATGCAGAAATAGCTTCCTTCCAGACTATCTTTGTAGCTGGCCAATAAAGTATTAACCATCCAAACGGAGTGACTTAAGGGTTTGAGAGAAATGGCAAGATTTATCAAAAATTAAACACATGCTTTAGAGTCTGGACAAATATGTACAGTCTATTTTAATAGAGTGACTACAGCTCTGGAAAGCTTGTTAGGAGAACAACATAAGGCCCATATCCATGTCAGACCATTTCTAATCTGGCTCATTTGTTCCTAATATTTGTTTCAAATTGAATGTGCTTAATGCCGCTGAAATCCTGGGTAGCATGGTCTGTTTATCTGAGTCATGCTATACATATCAATGACTTCCAAGCAACCCCCCATCCCACCACCACAGCTCTTTCATATGAATTCCAGCCACACACCCAGACACACTGCAGGCGCGTGCGCCACATATCCGAGCAGCAGGCTGTGGCCATAACCTTTATTCCTGCTAGATTATTAGTGCCATATAATCAGTAGCCTCAGACCACTGACAGACATGCCCAGCATGCAATAATGTGACACAATCCCTTCTGTTTCTTAAAAAAAACCTATTGGCTATAACTCAGCTCAGAGAGACAATGATTTAAAGCAATTAGACGAAACCAGTCGCGTGTATTAACAAAGTAATATGTACTTCTGGAAATGTCACCATTACGACAGATACCATGTTCTATATGTGCTTATATTTTCACTGACATTCAATAGTTTTTGAACATCTTCAGGTTTTATTATAGTTCCTGATCACCCTTCAATCACTATTATCACCACAGACCGAAGTAATACAAGATAACTTAATGTTTTGTAAAACTGATTAACTGGTAGCACTTAGATCTTAATGGGACTCGGAATGAGTGTTTTATTAAAAGAAGACTTACTCTGATGGCAAACCGGTTACGCCTACAGAAAGAAAACTCATAAAAGACTCATAGACAGTACTGGTATTAAGTGTAAAACATAAATATGTGGCATAAGTTCAAAAGCATCTATTCATTGATAAGGGCTTTAACCTTTTCTGATTTGATCATGCTGTTTATTTATAACTATTCTCAATATGCTAAATATTGATTGAATTCATCAATTTATTTTCTATACCGCTTATCTTGTACACAAAAGTGGGAAGTCTGGAGATCCCAAGAGACTTTAGGCATGAGATGGCCTACACCCCGGACAGGGTGTCAATCCACATGCACACACACACTCACAGAGGCTACAGGCAATTTAGAAATGCCAATTAGCCCAAACTGCATGTCTTTAGACTGTGGAAGGAAACCAGTGTACCAGGAGGAAACTGCATGTACACTTAAATATTCAGTTTGCATGTTCTCCCCATGCTTGGAGAGTTTCCTTCTGGTACTCCGGTTTCCTCCCACAGTCTAAAGACAAGAATCTAAAGTAGCTAGTCTGACACCTCCACTTATATGATTATTGTTCAGCCACAGAGTGCACTGCCGTTTAAAAGCTGAAAAAAACTCATCTGCTTAAGCAAAAGACAACCAATGCAAGAAAAACATCGCTCTGTCACACACAAAGAAATACCTTTTAAACAACATCCTGGGTAGAATTCTTTATTATTTCCGTATATTATTCACCTAGCAATTAAAAACCACTAGTGTGAAGGATCAGTTACCTGAAATGGAGAGCCACAAACACTGCTAAAATATTATTTAGATAAAACAATCCAAGGATAAATGTAAAAGGGAGAGTACTAAGCCTATGAATACACATGGCACTAACTGTTCGCTCAATCACTTGGAAAAACAATTCCAGCTGGACAGAGAAAAACAAATGTGAAAAGATAATGGTCCATTAGTCTCTACAGGCCGTTGTTACACATTCCCATTAAAATTCAGACATTAAAATGTCTACTTTCTCTAAGGAGACAAATCGTTGAACTGTCTGTTTGAGACAGGGCAGAGAGCTTGTGCTTCTGGAGTGGGCCACTAGAAGTGGCTTTGATTAATGGCAGGCCGGGCCCTGCTGGAGCACCTTTCCCACTGAGAGAGCAATTCCAGAAGTGATGTGTGCTGAGGGATACTACAGCACTGCTGAATTACCAATGAGTGTGCTGTAAGAGAGGCAGGTCCAAAAACCTGTAGCCAAACTTAAGAATAGGACAGGAGCAAATATAAACATTAATATATCTTAAGGAAAGTCCTGAAAAAACCCTTTTCATGATTGGATTCTAACAGATCAATTTGTAATAATTTGTGATAAAACACAATCCAAACCACTACCGATTCAACTGACATGTTTGTAAAAGATGTAGAATATAAAACACAGTAGAATATTACAGCACACTATCATCACTTCCCAGCTTGGTTTCTACACAATTACTCTAAGATCAGTAACACAAAATTGTAAAAATCTGTCTGAATGACTCCTTTGCCCTGTGCATAAAGTGGGAGATTTGTGAATGACTTTCCTCTTCAACAGAGACCTGATAACCATTGAAAAAATGTTTGCAGTAGTTTATCTTTGCTCTAGAAGCATGGTGACCTGAAGGCATTATGAGCATGAGAGTTTCATAATAACTACACCACAGAGGACGGTGCCTACTGAGGCTCAGAGCAATCTTCAGGTTCGATTGTAGGGGTCTTTTACGATTTATGAAAATGGCCTTCCAGAGGCATTAAATGTCAGGTTGGTGTGAAATAATAAAAGTGTGTCTAATTCTTTTATGCTTTTCTCACCGTCAGTATATGACAGTATTAACAAAATACAGAGTGCATTCTTTCTTCTTTTAACTTTAAGACTGAAGAGTTACATACTGTATCACTGGTTTAATAAAGATGGAAGAACTGGTGACAATTCAAAACATGAAAATACAGCTGGAATCCTAATGCTGTATGACATCGTCATATAGCTGTAATTAGGTTGCAACACTGTCGACCCAAAACACAAAAACGTTTTTGAAAATTAGAATGAGTTTGATACAATTATGTCAGGATAATTTTGAATGCATGACCCAAACACACTGTTGGAAATACAACCTCGAAACAACATAATCTATAAAAAATTACTTACAACATTTATACTGCTTAACATCTATTTGCACATCATCCAACTGCACATACAAGCGTGGTCCCTTAAGTTTAAAACAGAATTCAGACAAGAGAATCACAGAAAGCACTCGCGCATATCTTAAGTGGTATAGCATTATCTCTTTGTTTCATTTTCTTTCCCAAATATTACTGTGAAGTGCATCATACTCTAGAGCCAAAATGCAGCAAAACCAGTTCTAGTGATAGCAGCAGCAAAAGGCATAATAAATGTTATATTTCACAAAGGGGAAAAAAATGGTGTTTGCACAGTGTCCAAAATGCAAAATGTCTGGTTTCACAGCTTGATCTTAGCAACATAGACATGAACTGTAAATACTGTACATGACAAACTCAAGGTCAACCTTGCTAGAATATTTAGTTTTTTTTTTAAGTTTTGTTTTTGTTCGTTATATTTGTATTAGTTTGTATGGTGGCCCCTATGGATAAAGTGCATACAAAAGTGAAAGCACAAACATTGCGAAATCACACTGCAAATCCCAAAACACACCAAAAGCCAAAGCACATGCAAACAAGATATTCGCTACGCCGGAAGTGCTCCAGGATGGTGATGTGATGATGTAATGTTTTGCAAAACTGATTAACTGGTAGCACTCAGATCCTAATGGGACTCGGCATGAGTGCTTTATTAAAAGAAGACTTACTCTGACAGCAAACCGGTTACGCCTACAGAAAGAAAACTCATAAAAGACTCATAGACAGTACGGGTATTAAGTGTAAAACATAAATATGTAGCGTAAATTCAAAAGCATCTATTCATTGATAAGGACACACTGCAAATCCAAAAACACACCAAAAGCCGAAGTGCTCCAGGATGGTGATGTGAAGAGATCGATTTGACCTTGCAATAAGGGGGATGAATGAGGTTGCATAATAAATATTAGAATGCTATGCTGTCATAGTTAGTCCTGCCGGAGTCCCTGCTTGCACTCTGCACTAAATTTACATTCACCTTATACAGCGTGTGACTGTGACCATACCTACAGTACCTGTTATCTCTCCTACTCTCCTCCTCTCTCTCTTCCTCCCTCTCTCTCTTTTCCTCTCCCTGTCTCTCTGTCGAACTATACATGTCGCTCCTGAGCTGCCAGTGATCCAGACCCCTTCTGCCGTCTGGACCTGACTCGTCCTGGTGTCCCGCTTGGAGATCTCATTGCATGGATGCCCCGTGTGGTCTGCCTGGGACGTGTGTGGTGACTTGGGACGGTTTCACTTTTCCACATAGACGGCCTCGGCTAATAAAGACAGCCCTCGTTCTCTGAGGACTCATGACTGTAGTCGCTCGATAGTCCAGGACTAGAGTTTCCTACAGTCTACCTGAGCCTCCAATAACGAACTGAACTCCATATTAACTTAAACACATCTCCTGTTGTACTGAACTTCTAGCCTCCTAACACACAGTATGAATGCAGATCAATCCCTGCTATCCGTTATCACCCAAATGAGGATGTCGAGGTTTCTTCTTACTGCCATCTCAGGGAGTTTTTCCTTGCCACTGTCGCCGTCGTCCTCGGTTTGCTCATCAAGGACAATCTTATGATTTTGATTCATACACATTCACATTTCATACAAACTTAAATAATTCTGTTGATTGAATTGAATTAAATAGAAGCAAATAATTTATATGTATAGATTTAGGAATGTACGGAGAAAACATGAATTGTCTTGACTACTACTAAAACAAAACAATAAACAGATATGTTTCTTACTTGTAAAAAAAAGCAGTATATATAATGAGTCATAAGGTCTACACAGGTCACATTAAAAATATAAAAAAATGTGCCATAAGTGTTAATAATGTCACGAGCAAACGATTAGCTGAACAGATATATGAAATCCAATCAAAGTAACAGCCCACAGTAGCAGAAAACAGACAGGTGGTTGAACGCATTAAAAATCGACATTTAATGAAAATAATCCCAGCAACCACCCGATTGATTTAGAAATAAACTCAATACCTTTGCGTTTTTGCCACTCAACGTTCTGCTGGACGATAAACAAGCATTCAGTATTAAAACTAGCACATTTGGTCAGTATAAAAAGAGGAATGCCCTCATTCTTCTATGCTATAAGGGTTGTCAGACCATTCTCAGTAATTCCTAGAGATGGTGGTGTGCGAAAATCCCAGTAGATCAGCAGTTTTAGAAATACTCTGACCAGCCTGTCTGGCACCAACAACCATGCCGTGTTTAAAGTCACTTAAATCAACTTTTTTCCCCATTCTGATGCTCAGTTTAAAATTTAACAGGTTGTCTTTTAAAATTTCTAAATTCCAAAAAAATGCATTGGGTTGCTGCCATGTAATTGGCTGATTAGATATCTGCAGTAACAAACAATTGAACGGGTGTACCTAATAAAGTGGCCAGTGAGCGTATATTATTATATATTATATATTTTATTATTTTCCTTAATCTTGTTAACAATGTTGAATTTTATGGTGTCTTATATGGTGTGGATTAATTTTATATACCAGCTGTTCTGACAACAGAGCCATCTATAATTCTGATGATTGTTTTCCGTAGTAACGGCTCATTTATATTATTTGAAGACTACAGTAAGAGAACTTTTGCTTTCCAGTTTCTCAATAACATGACAAGCTATCTTTTATTTAGTCTATCGATTATTTGAAACATTTGCCTTCTAAGTGCATGCAGACATGTTCCTAAAAACACTAGCCCTACTGTGTGTCTGGAAGAGTAATGTATACCATACATTTTTATTTTGTTACTATTTACAAACTCCTTGAGAACAATCCACAAACTTAACTAATGTTTTTTTTAATTATTTTTTTAATTAACAGATTGTCAAAAAAAAAGTCTGTACTCCCCATAGCTACTTCCACCACACACACACACACACACACACACACACATAAAAGAAGGTTTGAACACAAGAAACAATTCTAGAGAAGGGATGAAAACCACCATAGGAGGGCCAGAGGTCAGTGGATTGACCTGACCCCAAAGGAGTTGACCTGTAATGTTTTCAGTGGAGATAAGGCCTGAATGCATCCTGTGTGTGACTGATAATATGCTCAGGGGGACAATGTGATACAGAAGGACTTAGTTGGAGGTTCTTATAGATGTCAGAGATTTAAAGATCTTTCAATAGCCAGGTAGGGGTTGGGTTACTAATGAGGCATGACAAAGCAAACCCTCCCCCTTTACAGATTTTTAGGTTTTAGGTACATCTCCTTACAGGTTTGTAAGGCTATCTACTAATGACTTAAAGGCTATTAATGTTGTAAGATTGTCTACTTACACTCATATTTGAGCCATCATGTTTTAAGTGAGTACTTTAAGCGTAGGCCACTATGCTTAAAGTGGCCTCTTTGACACCTATAGTCCATTTGGTGATCAATTTATCTATTTACAAGTTTAAAGGCATCTATGCTTTTGGTTTAAAGTTGTGATTCTGGAGCACAGATGGATGTAAGTTGAGTAAACAAAAGAATGAAAAGAAAAGCTGTAGTTAAGAGGACAATGGAGCTTCTTTTAAGCCCTGAGGGGGTCTGCAAACACGGCATGTTTCCCAGGATTAACAAAAAACAGAAATGTGAACAAAAAGAGCTTCAGTCATGTTGTTGCTTATTTCATATGATTACTGATTGATCAATCTGGTCAAACCAAGCCTAATTCAATTTTACTCTAAACACACAACTGACGATAGTAAAAATAATGCCTGGCCAAAATTGGCTTGCATCAAAAAAAGACTAAATTACAGGAATTTAATTAATTTCATTAATTTCTAAAAAAAAAAAAATTTTTTTGGAATTAGGTTATAAAACGTCCAATAACTTATTAAAACCTGGACAGATAGTGCTAGACCAACAGCTTCATGAAAGAACTAGTCTGATGAGTCCCGATTAATGATATTTTAGAGTGATGGGCGCATCAGGGTAAGAATGGAAGTGCATGAAGTGATGCACACATCATGCATTGTGCCCACTGTACAAACCCCTAGAGGCAGTGTTATGATCTGGAGTCTCTTCAGTTGGTCAGTTCTAGGCTCAGTAAAATGAAATCAGCTGATGCCCTGAACATATTGAATGATTAAGTTATTCCTTCAATGGATTTTCTTTCCTGATGGGATGGGTATATTCCAGGACTCAAATTGTGAAAGAATGGTTTTCACACATAAATTATCCACCATGATGCATCTAATAATCAAATCTAAATACCGTCAAATCAAAAATTCATGTGTGACTTATAATATTCTGGCCAGGTGGTGTATGTGTTTGAAGGTTGTCCTGTAGGACTCCTGTTCCCTAAGACAGTCACATGATATGACATTCTAGAACTAATATTTTGCAACATTTTCTGTTTACTATCATTTACTATCATGTTGAAAACCTGTGTGATGTTACTTTACTTAAATGCTGAAGAAAGTATTATTATTTTTGTATTGGGGAAATAGTATGCCGTGACAAAAATCTACGGTATGTCAGTTTTGTAATTTCATAAATAGTTCTTTAAACAAATCATAACAAATATAACAATACTTTTGATGAAATAGACAAGCATGATTATATTAGAAGGAAAATGTAAGTATTAATTGCAATTTGTATGATATTAAATGTGAATGTAATGATGGTCACATATTTTATTCAGTTTTGCAGCAAAGTCTCTTGGTCTATTAATTTATGGTTATGAAATCCATTTTGTGGTTCCCTTTAGCTGAAAATCTTTAATGTCTTTTAAGTCTGGGGCATTTAAAGAGCACCCATTTCAGAGAATCACCAAGCTGCTCTTTCTTCCTGCCCCTCATGAATCATCTGCAAGGAAAAAGAGATTCCATAGCTCTCAAGTTGTGTTTCCAGAATATCTGGCACTTATCTATTTAGTCGGCTGAAGTGTATTTTGGGGATACATCTCAACTACATTAACCCCAGATATACAGATACATTACAAATTGATACATCTATAATAAGCGCATTAAATGCAACCTCATATTTATGTGAAAACTAAGGGAAGGTTCTATTGATTATGATTAAGTATTTTTAGTGCATCACTTTTTTCCACATTATGTGTTATAGTGTTAGACCTGTGTTATGGATTTTGGGACCTTTTATTACATGTTGTTTGGAGATATTGGACAAAACACATTCACAAGTACTAAGATGAATATTTAGAGCTTAAAAATTTTACAATTGATTAATTATTTAGATTCTTCAAATATTCATATTCAGTGTCTAAATTAAATTAAATCTTATTATTCTGTAGGATCAAATACTGTCACATAAGGTTCTTTATAGGCAATTCTAATAATAATAATTTAGAAAAATCCTATAATAATCAATATTACGTAAAGGATAAGTGCCAGTAAACTCAGCAAAGAACAACATTTTTAAAACCTAACATTGTTCCACTCCATTTTAACCTTGAAATATCATTACTTCAGTTGTCTGAATAAAAAAAAAAAATGTTTCACCAGTAGATCAAAAACGTAATCTTTGATATAAGAATATTGATAATAATCTCCATCAATAATTTTGCTCCTTGATCCTGAGATACGAGGGCAAACTACTTACACGTGTACTTGAAAGAAAAATGCATATTCCTCAGGAGACTTGAAATGTGTAAATTGATATAATTTCATGTCTTATGTGCTGTCTCTTCTCTGCAAAGCAGTTTTCTCCATCAGATACAATGGAGAATAAAGGAGTGTATATTGAGATTGCTGAGACTGCCTGCTGTATACAAGTGGACCAAACTACCTGTTGACAGGTGAGAACTACAGAAATTATGTCCAGACTCCATCATTTTTATTATTTATTTTTCGTCCTTTCATCAGTTAATGTTTATTAAATTCTTATTCATCACTACTTATGTCAATTTCAATTTTAAGAGATTTCAGTCACTTTCTTTGGAAGGGTACCAAGACATTTGTACATGTGTGTGATGTGGTTCTCCAAATATTTGCTCATGTCTAAAATCTTTGCCAAAACATGAATCAGAACATAAAAAGCCCAATGCCAATTTAAAAGTATAGTGTATATTTACTTCTTGCACGATCAACTGCTATAAATGGTTTATCAGGGCTAAGTGCCTCCTCTCTCTCTTTTCAGGATAAAAAGGAAAGTTTCTTTCCAACACAAGGCTTCCTTATTGGTAAGTGCATCAGATTATTTGGTTTTAACAAAGCAAGATTCTATGGAACCAATCACAACTGTAATGACAATGGTCATAAGAGAAAAAAAATCAGCCACACACCTTAGCTCTTTGCAGTAATCCTTATCTACCTCCCAGGGTTTTACAACTTTATGCATATTAAATGTCATTTCGAGGTAACCATCCATCATAAAAGTCAATGTTCCTAAGAGTTGTTTGCTTTTAGTTTCTCCTAGATTAATATTTTCACAAAGGTAAATACATAAAGCAGACATTCCTGAAATATTCTCTTGCCTTTGTGTTTTGATGGCAGGAGTCCAGAAACCTGGGCAGGTGTCACTGGGTTCAGTTTGGTTGTAGTAATAAATAAAAAGCAGTATCAGGTGTGGTGCAATTCTCTTTCTTTCTCCCTATCACCCGTTCTTTCTCTTGCTCTCTAGAGGGGGTAAACTCACTCTCAAGCTATCTTTATAACAGAATTACATAAAGTTATAAGGCTTATATACACATATACACACCCCGTCTTCTATTTGGTGTACAGGGGTCAAGCCACTTGACTGTCTCTCAAATCCAAAACATTGTACATACAGTACTACAAGTCGCAACAAAGCCTATGAATATTAAAATTTTTTGGAGTGACTCTGATAGTATAAATAACTAACAGCAATTTATAATAAATAATTAAGCGATATCACAAGAGAGAGAGTGCTGTTGTGCTGAATATCAGCACGGCTGATATGTGACAGTAGGCACAAGGCCGCAGCTCACGTGATGAAGATATCACAGTAATGCTGCTTATTCAATACAACACGACCTCGAAAGTCATATTGCTTTTATAAAATTGTCCCAAAACACCACATATTATCAAGGGATTTAGGATTCAGCTTTGTGTTAGAGCAAGTTTATTTTATAGCTCACACCAGCTGTTAAAAGAATAAAACAAACAGTGCAATGACTTAGAAATGACTAAATAGACGTAAGTGTTGTATAGGGTGACAATGGTATCAGATGTGTTTTCTTGCTGAAAATGCTTCTGCGACTGGTTTTGAATGTAGGTTTTGGCAGGCAGTTGCTCTTTCCTCTTTCCAGTACCGTGGACCATACTGAGCTAATTTCACCCATGCTGTGACTGACAGTTAATGTAATTAACGATTGTTAAAGCACCTGTTATGTGGAGTGATTACATATAGTTAAACGTCCCAGTTTGGTGTGAATTTTTATGCATCAGCCTCTCGTCCAATCAGACTACTCGGTTGGAAATAACTGTTGTATAAAGTAATATACAGGGAATTAATGTGCTTATTCTTCAAACAAAGTTTCAACAGAGATTTCAACCAATATTTCTCTTGAAAGTGTTTTCAAAGTCAAATAAATATTTTGTATATTTTTTCTAACAATTAAAGACTAAATAAAAACAATAAAACAAAAGACTATTTTTAATAAAAACAAAAGATTAGTTTTTTTATTTAATATCTATGCAAATACATGAATATTTAACTATATAAAGCCTCATTTGCATGAATAAATCTCATTTTAGTTTTAAGATTTAACATTCAATATAGATTTTTTTAATACTGTGTTCAATTGTAGTGTCTTGCCTTAAAAAGCAGAAAAAAGAACTAATAAAACTATTAACACCTTGCATGTGCAAAGGATATGTTTTTATTTTCTAATATTAAGTTTCTGGTTGTGAGTCAAGTTACTAAATTTGCCTTGGTCTCTTAAGTATTTTTTTAAAAAGCATTCTGCATATTATATTAAATGTTTTGGTCCTCTAAGATTTTCACCTCTACATGAAATGAGACACATGAAATGCACTTTGGGATTGCAAATATTGTGTATATATGAGGGGTGTTCAATATTTGAGGGGTGTTCAAGTCAAACCGGGACTTTTCTCATAAATAAAGGTATAAAAAACACATTTACAGGAGACTTAGAACCCACTAGAACTGTTTCTTTGACCATTCAGCAAGTGGAATGCCTGATGCTTAAAAATTGTGGGGTAACTTGTCACCAACTTATGGAAGAAACACATTTGTCTGTGGAAACTGTACACACAACCATTCACGAACAACACTTGCACATTACAGAACCTCAGCTGGGAGTTATTGCGACATCTCCCATACAGTCCTGATCTCACTCCATATGTTTGGGCGTACGTAAGTGTAGCATGAAATTATAATTAGAAATAAAGGGAGTTTTTACTCTCATAACTAGCTGTTATTCTGCGCAATTAAAAGTCCCGATTTGACTTGAACGTCCCTCGTAATAAATGCATGTATACATATAAAAGTATACAGTTATATCTATTGAAATGACTTTTGGCACAATATGGAGCTGGTAATATTACCGAAAATTAATTACTTATAAAAAGACCATAAATCACGTGATCATCTTTCAAACTGCCGTCCTATGTGAACTTTACTTTGATTAAAATTGTTTGATGCCACTTTGTCTCTACTTTTAGGAATTTGTTACTGTTTACTTGCGTCTCTCTCTTTGTAATTCTGTGTCAGTCATGTTTCTTCCTAAAATATTATAATGATCCCTAGCCATGTGATTAAGTACAGTATGCCTTTCAGAAACTTCCAAGAACTGTGGTTACTGGCAACTGCATTACTTTTAATGTGATCAGGGTCTTAATCCCTCAAGATCTCAGCCCTCTTATCAATAATAAATAATTAAAACTGGATAAGTTGGTAAACAGTGGGTTTATATACTGTATTTAAAAAAGGAGAATAATTTCTAAAGAGGTCATTTATCTGTGTGCATATAAAATTTATAAGAAAAAAAAGATGTTTTAGACAGAGACCCTCAATCAATTATGCTAGCAAAGTGTTTCTTAGAGGTGAATCCAGTAGACATACAGACAGACAGACAGACAGGCACTACAATAAAGATTTTGCCCCACCTGTGTTGCTCTGCAGTCTCACTATCCAGTAGCTCCATGTCACACACACTGCAGCGCTCCCTCTGGCCCTCATGCTTTGCACCTGCTGTGCAATTGCTCAGTTTACTGAAGAACTCCCGCTGAATGAAGCTCTGGTGAAAGAGACCGCCGTAGGCACCAAAGTCTGCAGACATAGCAAGGGTGGGTGGCATGTGCAGAGATGAAGCCATGGATACAGATATGGGCAGCATGTTCTCATTCTTATGGTTATACAATGTTGCAAGATGTCTCTCAGCCAGACTGGCAACGTTTGCTGGTCCCACTTGGCTAGCATCTCCATGTGATTCAGGAACACCATCAGTGGAATGGAGCTCCCTAGCACTAGTGATGACGGTGCCTCTAGTGGGGGTTCCCGGAGTGCCTCTGTGCTGTTTGGACTCGCTGATGCCATCTCCATTTCTAGAAGAGCTACCCTCGTGGCCGTCCTCCTCGTCCACTTGCATCATTTCAGTCTTAATCTTTTCTAGCAATGGAGAAGAGTTTTCTTGGGGAAAAACGAGGCCTTGTTGAACAGTCCCTGCCAGGAGAGACTGGCCAATGCTCATCAAACTTTCTACAGCAGCCCTCGTGGGGCTGATGGTATTAAGGCCCAGTGGCGCTGACACTAAAGGCTTCTTGTCAATCATGTTGCCTATGGCCAGTCGATGGCGGCCAGCAGAGCTGTAGTTACCCTCCTGTATGGAATGTTTTTTGGACAGAAAAGTGCTCTTTAAATACTTCATCCGACGCTCATCATCATCTTCTGTGCCATTCTCATTTGTGTTTACGTCCATGTCGTTCTCTTCAGATGACTGAATGGTCTCCAAGATCTTCAGACACTGCTCCTCTAAGTACTCGATCTCCAGAATCTCTGCAGCATATAGCAGGTCATCTAAATCTTCAAGTTTAGCCTGGAGTGTGGCAGTGTAGGCATATTCCAGGATCTGCTGGAAGGTCTTTGGTGAGAGAAAATCCAGAGTGTAGTGTTGGCTATTTCGATGGAACAGGATCTCAAACATCTTGCTGACGCACGCCAGTACAGTTCTGTGGGCATGGAACTCCTGGCTGTCCACCATAATGACCACATCGCACAATGTCCCCGACAGACGCATCTGGTTAGCCTTCTGCAGGAGACTTGCCGGGTGCCCAGGGTTTTGGAGATGGATCACGCCCATTTTAGTCAAATCCATCATAGCAGCATTAACAAAAACATGTCACGGCTTTGTCCTCTTGCTTCTTTTAACCTGAGAAGGATTCAAGAGAAAGCTGTGTTAACCACTGGGAAAGGTTGTCATACAAGATTAAAAAAGACTAAATAAATACTGTATGTTCAAACTTATTTCAGCTAGCTGTAGTGCATCTTGAAAATGATTATATAGAGCTATTTTTTAAAGCATTTTATGAACAGTTACACAATAAACTGAAGTAAGGGGAAGGCTGGCATATAATTGCAATCCACTGAGTTATTATAGTGTGATATATATTAATGGGGGCTAAATTAGAAGGATGCGTTTTAAATGAAGAAAAACGTGAATCTAAAAGCAGCAAATCAACAGATGTCTGACACCCTGGTCGGCTTGATTATGTGCACCTAAAGTGCTCCAATCTCCTAAGAAATATCTCCTAATTGATTTCCCTAAGACAAACCGAGATGACTATGAGACGATGACCATTATTATTACAGCTCAACGCTCGCTCAACTCTATCTCGTCGCGCACGTGCAAAGAGAAACCGTAAACACGTCGATAACAACGCCGTAAAAGTATCCCCGATGCCATTTCAGAAATAACATCTCGTTTCCAGAGGCATGCTTGAAGAAGCAACAATTTGCATGCCATGCCACAGGCAGAAACGTGCCAGTCCCATCCCATCCTTATGCATGGGTCTCACTCTTCATTAATCACGCACAGAGCACCAAAACACAGCGGAGATGATAAACGAAGGTCGTAATCTGATAACTGACACTAGATTATATCGTCAGCAGCACTAAATCAACAAGATCACCTGCGCTCGCGATGTGGCGGTGGCACCTGCCTGACAAGTTGCAATAATAATAATAATAATAATATTGATAATATTACTAATACTACTAATAATAATGTAGCACTGTCTACTTAATTTGATTTCACTGACCGCTTGTTTGCTGTAGACATTTTGTAAAAAAAAAAAAAAAAAAAAAAAAAGTAATTAATTACACTGAGCTGGTGTTTCGCAAACGCAAATGTTTCGTGACTTTAATGTAATCAGGTATTGTTATAATAATCTCGGACTCTTGTTGGCGGTAAACAAACAGTTTTAAAAAACGTAAAAGTATACAGTACAATAAAGGAAGAGAGTAACTTACCTCTCACTGTCCGCGCGCGATTCAACAGCTGTTTATTAAGGCGTTACGAGCGCAGCGCGCGAGCGAGCTGGATTCACAGAACCCGCTTCACGCGCACGGAGTCAGTGCGCGGCCAGCCAACCAGCGGCGCGAAGTGACGTCAGGACATTGAGTCACAATATGCGTTTAAAACGCGGGTCTGAGACGTCGCGCGGCACTGATGGGTCATTAACACGGACTTTCGCGTGTGTCTCTACACTGAATAGCTGCGATTACCAACCGGACCGAATGTCCCAGTTTTAGGACACACGTCTATATATGTTTGCAGACACGCACTGTAAAGAAATCGGGTCTAGTGTCGGGATCTCTCTGTTTCTTGTAGAAGTTAGGAAGGTTGTGTGTAGTCCATGTGAACGAGTATAACTTTGTAGTCATGTGTCTGCAAGGAGCAGGGGCTCCTTATTTCTCATACCCATGGTTAGATACACAACAAAAAAAAACTCTTTTATTGTCTATACGGTTTTATCATGTATACACGGTCGTGGGGGGGGTGGTCCTGAGTCACAGTTTGGACTGTGGAAGGAAACCGGAGTACCAGAAGGAAACCCACCGAACACTGGGAGAACATGCATTCACACACACCCAAGGCGAGAATTAAACCCTGACCCTGAAGGTCCAGGGCGACAGTGCTAAGCACTAAGCCACGGTGCCACACAGCAAAACTCCCAGTGTTGAATTATATATCTAACTGGCCCACAAAATTTTTTTTGAAACTGTTTAAAACTGGAAATTTTGTACAGAATCCTGCTTCTTCCAGGTGCAACAGTGTTTCCGTGGATACAGTCTGGGACTGATTAATGGACAGTGTGCAGCCGGATCGACGAGATTATTTTTAATTATTTAAAGTTAATTAAAAGAAAACAGTCCCTTGACCCTTATTTGGCCATGAGAAACATATTTAACGCATTTTTGTGCAATATTGTCAGTGACATGCTGTGTAATATTTGTAGCATGTTGCCCTAAATTACTTATTTGGTAAAACATTATAAGGGGGCCCCCACACAAGGAACAGCCTAGGGGCCCATAACCATGTTAATCCTTAACCCTAGTGTTGGTTATGGTTTTACATACTATGTACAATTTCACGTGTTCTCCACATCCATGTTGGTTTCCTTTAAATTTCCCCATGTGCAAATGAGTGTATGAATGTGTTTTTAATCCTCGTGGCCTAAGCAGTAGTAGTGTGTTCCTGTCAGACTCTGAAGCTCAAAAACATTTAGCAGGATAAAAAAGTTACTAAAGATGAATTAATGTATCACTTCAACAGCAGGGCTTCACTGGGTTCTAATAGCATGTCTTACTGGCCATACACTACTGTGCTTTTGGGCCAACAACAACCACCATCAAACAGCATGCAGTTTTGGACAGCAGGAAGCAGGAGACACCTTCTAGTTCAATGTTTTTTTTGTTTAGTGATTTATTTTATTTATATTATTCTTTATAATACAATATTTATATTATTCCAGAACAATACTGAAGATTTCAAAACTGTGAAATAACACATATCGTATTAGGTAATTAGGTAAGGAACAACACTACAGTCAATTTTTTTTTAAGACACAAAAGTCAGCTGTTGTGGAATAGCTGTAACTAGAACAGTACTGTCAAGTGCATTTGCAAAACCTATCAAGCACCATGATGAAACTGGCTCTCTTGGGAAAAATCCCATGAAAGAAAGACCAAAATTTATCTCTACTGCAGAGGACAAGTTCATTTGGGTAACCAGCCTCAAAAATCACCAATTAACAGCACCTTAGATTTGAGTCATGATGATGGCTTTACAGAGCATACTTTCTGTTCAAAGTAGATTATTGCACAATTCAAATGCCTTCAGCATTGGTTTACAGTATAAAAAGAAAGAAAAATCAGGAAACACTTATTGAATTAAAAGGTGTGTCCAAACAGCGGTGTAACTGGTATTTAATTGCCTGAACCTGAGTACAAAATAAATATTATTTTGTTGGTTTGTATTTTTTTATGTTTCATTCATAGAATTTAGATAAAGTGACCAGAGTTGTACAATTGTTTTGTTGCTCCACTGAAAGGTTTTATTAGTGCTACTCTCTAGGAAAATATATATTACAGGACTTTTAAACTATTTAGATGGCCGGAAACCTTTACAACATTTCTGAGAACATTTATTTGAATTTTATTTTGCAAAAGTAACTTCAGTGAAATCCAGAAGAACATTTAGATCTCTGCTGAAGAAGCCAAAAGTTATGATGGCTTCTGAAATAAGAAACCTAAAGATGAACCAGACTGAATAGAAAATCAATCCTCTTCTGGTCAGCATTCAATAGTAGAAATATCATTAAAATTACTCATGATCAAATATACTAGGTGGCCTAAAGGTTTGGATCCATAGGTCAAGAAGCCAAGATCAAGTTTAAAGAAATGCTTTAAAATTCAAATAACTTCTCTATAAAAAGGTTTCCTTTGGTAAGAATGAGTCTGAAATAAAAGGAAAATTCTTAAATGTATATAAAGTAAAATGCCTATGGATACAGACTTTTGAGCTACCTTGTATATTCTAAAACCACTCTCTCTCACGCATTTGTTCCTCATACCACTTTTCTTGTACTGTGTCATTAGAGGCCTGGACCATTTCCCAGAGGACCCAGGGCACTAAGCTGGGTACAACCTGGACAGGGTACCGACTCATCTCAGAGCACAAGCATGCATACACAGTCACTCAAACACAAAAGGGCAATTTGGAAATGCCAGTTCGCCTAATCCGCATGGAAACCGACCAAGCACAGGGAGAACATGCAAACTCCATACACACAGACTAAAAGACAGGAATCAAACCCTTACCATGGGGGTGTGAGGCCATGATGCTAACCACTATACACTGCCATGCTGCCCTTAATATGAAATCGAACAGTTTTAAGTGTGTTCAAAGGATGTTTTATATGAATATCTGTTCTTTGGTACAAAATCTGGCTCACATTACCGCTGAAAAAGGAATGAATTTAAGTGGTGGCTATAAACTGCTTTTGGGAAATGCAGGTTTTAAGAGAATCCATAGAAGCAGAAATAGTAGACAAGCCAGAGCAGTAGAAGTGCATGAGGATGTGGTACTTGCATTACATCAGGCAGCAGGAGTACATATATAGCTTGGCATATATTTTAGACTCTCATACATGTTACTCTCTTAGACTCAGTACCTTTCAGCTGGTTGCATACTTAATAAAAACAGCTTCTAACGTTTGGAAATATCTTACATGCTACAGTGATTTTGGTGGTTCTTTAAGGCCAGAGAAGCAGTGTGAGTGGTCACAGTAGAGTTCTCTAGATCCTCTGCGCGCGTGACCTCTTCAACCCTCTCAGCCCGAAAATCTCTGATGCAGAAGAAAACACCTAGCAGACCTATTTTCTTTTTGTTCGTTTCGGGGAAGACAATCCCACGCCTCAGTTCACTGAACTCAAACAGCAATCATGCTACACAGCTCATGAGAAATAGACTATCGTATGAGATGATCAATGACTTATTCAAAGACATGACTTTTCAAAGTCTTTTTTGTCACAGCTACAGAAGTCAAGATGCCACAGGGGGAATAAAATCTGTCTCACTGATCTGTTTGGCAGCAGTGGTGGTATTCTGATGCAATTCATTTCAAATTCAGTAAAAAGATTTCGAATATCGGCTTGGAGAAGAATTAAAAGAACTAAAGCACGCCTAGATTCATCTGCCATGCGGTTCTTGTAGTGTTATCGTATTTAACTGATTTTAGTGTTACTGATGCGTTTAACATCAGTGGTTCTAAAAGTAGGGTGTAGGACGCATATCCAGAGTCTGTGATACATATTATAATTTCCTTAAAACAGAAGAAATTACATCACTCCACCATACAATTTATTATTAAGTTTCTATACTCATTTACCTGATCAGTTTCATTAAATGGGTTTAATCCAAACCTCTAAAACGATTAAGCTGATAAACAATGTTAACTTGCACCTAATGTGTCCTGTAAGAAAATGATTGGGGATTAAAGCACTCCATGGTTCTTCTAAAATTAAAATAGTTAAACACCCCTGCTTTAACACTGTGTGTCGTCTAGCACAAGACAGATTTTCTACACTGGAGAGGCAATTTTGGTTTCACAAAGCACACCAGCGACATCTGGTGGTCATCACTGGAACAGCTCCCAATATTTCCCCCCCAGACTTTTAAACTGCATGAAGTTGAAGAGTCAAGATCAAGAATACACACTGAACAGATATACAGATCATCAGCCATACATTCCTCCCAGCACTAGATGTATAAGCCCATGTGGGGATCAGGAGCCTTGAGTCTTGCATGCATCTCAAAAATAAAAAGGCCTAACAAGAACAAAATACAGACAATTAGAGAAAGCAGACTCGCATTTTTAATTAGTTTAATCAAAATGTGTTAGAACAACACAACTTATGACATGTTTTTGATGTTTAATGCACAGTTTTACTCACTGTCCTACATCACTTTCTTATAAGAATCCATCTCAGAAATACAAGGTACACTATTTGGTTAGACTGGTACTGAGTATACTGAAAGTGGGGAAAATAATAAAAATTTATATATACCTTGAGCACAGATAGTTACACATTTCTTATTTGTACCCCAGAGACTGAATATCTGCCATTGGATGGAAATACTGTATATAACACGCTGAACACCAAAAAGAAAAAGAAAAAGAAAAATCAACCTACACACAGCTCTGGGCATGCACGTATAGATCAAATCTGCCATCTGTGCCCTACACTTCTCCTGGAACATTAGTGATGGGCAAGCAGACATTCATGCAATTGGTAGTAGAGAATCAAAAACACTTTAAATGACACTTTAAAGGGGTGTCATATTGATCCTCTTTTACACAGACAAATGTCAGCTATTAATTTACATACATGTTATTTCAAAGTAAATTCAGCTACCTTTCACCATTAAGCTATGCAGATATTCTCGAAAAAACGTACAGGGTCCACGAACACAGTGCACAAGCTTGCGGTCAGCTGTGTAATACAAACGTATAAAAATGGTCCGATTTCTCTTAATTTAGAATTTTAACTAGCACGTTTTAAAGAAAAAAATAATTTGGGAAAATCCCAGTTCTCAGAGAAGCATTAAGAATATCAATAATAAGCATGTGGTTTTGAAACAACGGAATATAACTTAATGTTGTGAATAGAAGGCTATTCATTCACTGCATTTTACTGCATTATATGTAGTATAGTGGATTTTACATTACATCTTCAAACACAGTGGTTGACAAACAAACAAACAAACAAGAAAAAAAGAAAACAAAATGTAAACCAGATTTGCAATCAAACTATTAAACAAGACTAGCCCTCAGAAGACAGATAAAAAACAAAAGTAATTTCCATTTCAACAATGTAATTCGTAAATAAAATAAAAACAAAACCTAGCGAATCACTGAAAATGTGCTGTGATTCACCTTAATGCAAGATGTCTGGTTTTCATAAACACACTTCTGAAAAAATATTAAACGCGAAATTTGCAGCCAACTCACAAAAAAGAGCAACAGAAACACCTTAAGGTTTTACTTCATTTAACAAAAACGACTGCGAAATGGAGAAAAAGAGCATACATATATTATGTACACCAGATTTCAGTCTTAAAGATGTACAAGCTTCTGATGCGCTTTGTTATTTCAGAAACAAAAGCTCATTAAGGGCACTGTAGAAAGAACATTTGCGCGTTCATCGTGACGTTGCCGCTTTCGTCTTTGGGCTTGCCGGATCATGCCTTACTCTCCGAGGCGTTTGTCTGCGATACCGCATTTGGTTCTGCCAGTGCTTCCGGCTGGACCTTCTTCTTTAGCTCGTCTTCCTCAGCTCTAACCTCCTCCTCTAGGAAGTTTCTGAAATTTACAGGCAATTATTCATTATAAATAAGTATGAAAACAGGGCAAATAGACAGATGTACTGGGATTGCAGGAAATAGCAAAAACAATACAGACTAACATACTAGGATGACATCTAGTGATTATTTAGAGAGAGACGTACTCGTTTTGCGCAGCCGACAGGTGAGTAGTGGCAGCTGTAGGCAGAGAGTGTAAACCATCCTGTGGGAAATGTGCAAGTGATATACCTCCATCTATTTGGAGCTCAAGGTCCTCTGAGGGGAGAGGGTCACCACCGTTCTCTGGATTGGTGACAATCGTTCTGGGCTCGCACGGACTTCCTAAAAGCATTGCCTCTGCCTCCAGATCTCTGGCTTCTTTCTCTGTGCTAAGAGCAAGAGAAGGTGGAGCCTCAGAGTCCAGTTCTGCAGATTTAATCTGATCAGCTGAAGGGATACTGGTCTGAGAGTCAGCCAGATCGACTAAAGGAGGATCAGATGCAAGGAGTGACGCGTCTAAGGGCTGGGAGGAGGGCTTAGGGGTAGATTTGGGCTCAGAGGGAGGAGCTGTAACGCTGGAGGTCAGAGTGGTGCTCTCACTAACAGGGCTGCCCTGACTCAGATCAAATGTGTCAGTGACTGTGTCTGAGTTGGTGGCCAAGGACAGAGGCAAGTCCACCACGGTCGACGTGACATCGGTTTGTCGTCTGGTAGAGCAGGAAAGGATGGAGGGAGAGAGAGAGAGAGAGAGAAAGAGAGAGAGAGAGAGAGAAAGAAGGAGAGAATGAATTAACTGACACTACTCATTTCAAACATGATGAAGCCAATACCAATAAAATAATGACTGTAATGTCAGTTTGATGATGCAACTACTGTCAAAAATGGTGTTTGTTGCTGTACAACATAGAAGAAAAAAGAAATTAATTGAAAGAAATAGTGACAAAAACAATCTAGTTGAAACAAGTAAAAGGAAGTGCAGTAAACAAATAAATACATAAACAACCATATAAAATAAAAAAAATTAATAAACACTGTAGAACCAAAAAAAGAGCGGAGTTGCAAGATTGCATATATAATGATCATTTGTCACATTTTGCAATTCAGAACCACGCGTTCTGCATACCTGAACATTTCATGCCTTTTTGTATGGGTTTTGAGTTTGTGCAAGTTCGCCTTGACTTTTAACTAAAAACTTCCACACACTACTATTCTGTGGGAATTGCTTACACACACCTGTATACATGTATATAGACATATAGGCAGATTATACGTCCAATCTAAATGTATTCATATTCATCCATTCACCATTTGTTCAGTCACATCCCTGTAGTGTACATCACATCACATCACATCACATCACATAGAACACACTTACTCCGGCTCAGTTAAGGGTGTGGTCTCATTTGGCTCGGCATGTCCCCCTACATCATGATTCGCTGCGACTCTGTCCTCGTTCCTCATTTCTACAATGGGTTCTTTGGATTCATCCTTTCTGTAAAGTGAGAGGTGAGATTATTTATAGCGGCAAGTCTCTTTTGACCAGATGTAGATTTCCTTTTGCAATTTTACAACATAACCGAGATAACAGAAGTAATCAGAATTTAAAAAAAAAAAGTAATTTCCCCACAAATTATCTGTTCCAATCCATTTTGCTCATTTATATTTTTTGCTGGTGCATTTGATTTTAAATTCGCAACATAATTCCTAACTTTCTAAAAATTCTTATAGAAATGCCCTACATTATAAATATGATTAATTTACTGGATTAGTAAATCTTCTAATTCTTAGAAGTTTGAAATTATTTAATAAACAATTGTGTTTCAGTTAACATGGCTGGACAGTCAGCTCTGTGGGCTGTGCGTTTTCTTAAAAAAAAAAAACTTTACTAGGGAATTAGTGAGAAATACAACACATTTTACTTTGGCAAAAAATAAATGAGTGAATAAAGTATAAAACTAACATGTCATGTTCCAGTTGTCAGCATCATACATAGTGTTTAATGTTTTTTTTTTTACCCAAGTTCTATTACCCAAGACTAACCACACCCTTCTATTCAGCTGAACTGCAAACTTATGGTGGTGTTGGAGGGTACAAGTAGGTAGGCTATTTATTTGTTTGCAAATATAAGTACAAATTTCACTGTAAATCCACTATAGCCCATAAGTAAGTAATAAAAAACGATGGGGAAATGCTGGTATAGAAAAATAATCAATGATAAGGTGGTGTGATGAGGCCCAACATAAAGTGCTGTTACTGTTACAGCATTACAAAGTCCTGACACTATGAGTGTCACTCCATCCATCAATTTAAAAAACCTTCTAACAAAAACCATCAACGAAACATGAAAATACAGTACCAGTCAAATGTTTGGGTTTATTTTTTCCACATTCTAGAACAATACTGAAGGTTTCCAAACTATGAAATAACACATATGCAATTAGATAATTAAGTAACAACAACAGTCAGTTGTTATTTTAAGACATGAAGGTCAACTGTTCTGGAATAGTTCTTGCAAGAACAATATTGTCAAGTGTATTTGCAAAAAACAAAAAAACTTAGCTCTACTGCACAGGAGAGAAGTTTATTTAGAGTTACCAGTCTCAAAAGTCTCAGATTAGAGCTGTAATGAAGGTTTTACAGAGCATAAGCAGCAGACGCATCTCAATATCAACTGTTCAAATGAGATTACTGCAAGTTTTGGATAGAACCAGTATTATTTCACAATGTAGAAAAAAAAGAAAAACCATGAAAGACCAGGACATTAAAAGGTTAGTCCAAACCTTTGACTGGTAGTGTATAGTATAAAAACAATTACACTTTAACAGCATATATTAATTTGTTCATTAATAGAGTTAGATTATGCAGATCATCTGCTATTCAAGTCCCAGGAATGAATTGTTAAATAAATTCTAACATTTGAATAAGTACTTTAATATAAACCTTTAAAATAATAATTATAGCAGGCACAAATTTTAGAGCAGCTGTTGAAGGAAATGAATCAAAACCATTTAACCAATCGGAAGGAGGAAACAGTGTTGTGATACAAAAAGGCCCTTTCAGAAGGGTCATATGACTGACATGTATCAAGCAATAAAAATGAAGAATTTGAAATTACTGGAATTGCACTGTAAAACTAAATAGACAGTTGTGGGTAAGTGGGGGAAAGGCTTCAATTTCTATTCTAGCGCGAATGGGTATGGTATGTCAGGGTAAATAGGGTAGCATCCACTGTACAAGCCTCTGGTTTCAGTGTTATGATCTTGGGTTGCTTCAGTTTGTCAGGTCTAATTTCAGAAACATTATGTGACAGTAAAATAAAGTCAGCTGATGACTTGAATATACTGAATGATGAGGTTATCACATCATTGGATTTTTTTCTTCCCTGATGGCATATTATAGGACTCAAATTGTGAAACAGTGGTTTTGAGAGCATGAGGAATAATTTTTACGCATGAATTCTCCACCATATTGTGCACCGTAATCAAAGCTTAACGCATCAAATGAAATGTGATTTATATTGCCAAAGCAATCGATTTCAATACTTTGCGACAGACAACCTGATGTAGACAGGTTCTTAGGCCCGTCAAAAAAAAGTGTGTCTGTAAAACATGTTCCACAATAGACAGACATTTTCACTTGGCAAAGTAGCAGAGAATTGTCAAAATCATTTTGTAAAAAAAAAAAAGAAAAAAAAAAAAAAGGGAAAACAGTTATAGCTATAGCCACCTAGATAACAATAACTAAACTTTAACATTTAATTTACAGTTAGTTAATTAACTTTATATGGAACATAATTATGTGATTACAAGCACCTCATGATGAACTGTAATTTAGCCAAGCTAATAAGCAGCACACTGGGAACTACAAATCAGCCTGTATTTTTTTAAATAGTAGCTATGACATTTATCTAAAATAACATCATAAAAGCACGTCCGCTAATATTACAGCGCAGGACTACACCGAGCCCAACATATACAACCGAATCTGAAAAATATAGTCATAAGCAACAACGTGTTGTGTGCAGATGGAAATCGTTTATGTTCTGTTTGGGTGGTAATGGGAAATGGAAAAAAGCATGTCAAGCTCTTTAGACTGGAGGCGTAAAATAGTTGAAATTGAATGTACGCTCTGTCTTCTCTTCACAGTCTGACAATGTCTCATATCTCCTCTCTGCTGTTTTTCCCTCAGCTGTCTCCATGTCAGACTCGGTATCCGACTTGTGCCTTTTTACTTTTCTCTGTCTCTGCTTTACGACTGAACACCAACACGACTATTAATTGTTTATTTTACCCACAAAAATAGTAATTCAGAAGAGTAAACAGGGCTTTTAATTATTTCTAAAGACTGTCTTGTGGTATATGCTTAATAAGTTCTTAAATAAAGCATTGACTTGATTGACAGGTAATTTTCTGCAGCTAACTGGGTTTAACACAGGGCTTAGTTCAGATTGCATCAGGCACCACTGGGGCTGTCATTTAAAAAAATAGAAGTTTGTGTTTGGGTTACTAATATGTCATGTCCATGTGCTGTGTGCCAGAGCTGGAAGCCACTGAGGCTTGAGTAGTAAAAAAAAATGTAGCAAGTAGGTGATATTAATCATTTTTAAAATTGTTTTTTTTTTTTATTGCTGTTCACAGTTGCATCAAATGATTGTCGCACCAGGACTAATTTCACAAGCTCTAGAGCCTTCTCTCATCAGCCACATTTCCCTTAAAGTAGATTACAAAATCTCAGAATAATAAAAAATGTGGGATGCCAAAACACGATCTGTCACTCAGTGAGTGTGTCAGAGGGTTAGCTGCTTCAAATTCCTGCTGACCAATGCTTACCTTATAAAACTCAAAAGTAAAAAATAATAAGGCAGAAATAATTTATATTCAACCTACAGTATAAGTATTTATTTTAGTTTTTGCAGCACGTACTGTAAACTCATCATCCCCTTCATTAGTAACACCTATCGATGTGCAATTAACCAAACAGCCAATCAGGTTGCAGCAGCACAATGCATAAAACCATGCAGACGCAGGTCAGTTTTCAGTTAATGTTCTGGAAGGATGTACAGTTCTATTCCTTTTACTAGCACAAAACAGTGTACCAGCAAACATCAGCAAGAGATAATATAACAGTGATGTCAGGTGTCATAATACATTTGCAGATTTGGATCTAACAATGTGATCTCAATGTATTAGACAAGATTCGCCACAACTGGATTATTTTAGTGAGCCTGTGTCCACTGTCGCCACAGACATCACATCCGCCTGACAGGAGTAGAATTCTGTGTAGCTTTCTGCTGTTGTGACATATCCTCCTAAACATTCAGTGTTCTAAGTATAAAGAATTGTTATATAAGCTACCTTTGCCTTCCTGTTAACTCCAACAAATACGGACATTCTCTTCTGATCACACTCTTAAGGAATCCAGCAGTTTTCGAAGGTTTCTTAAACCGTTCTAGAACCAACAACCATGCGGTGGCTACAGTAAGTCACTAAGACAAGATTTTTCCTCCTTTCCAATGTTTGACTGATTATGAAGAGAAACTCTTGACCTGTATGCACGGTGCTGCTACAACATCATTGACTCATTGGGTATTGTGCTTCATTCCTAATAATGTGTACAGTGATTTTTGTTTGTTTGCTTGTTTGTTTTTCATTTTACTTTAGGATTTCATTTTTTTTTTGGTAAAATAGCAGCAGCTGGTATTAGTAAAATTCACGAGAGAATGTTCAGTGAACTGAGGAAAAGAAAAATGAATAAACACTTCATCTCCTTACACAAGTGCAGCCTTTCCTGCCTCTATGTCCTTGCCCTTTGGACCGGTCCTGAGTTTGCCACAGATACACATGATCAAGCCACACTGGTTGACAAAGTAGCAGGTGAAATCCACGACCAACAACAGGACCAAACACACTATGATGACCATCCCAACAGTCAGCCCTGCGCTGAGGCCCGGGCCATCCTCCACGTAGTCTAGACAGAGAGAGAGGACAGAAAATGATTGATAGATAGATGGATAGATAGATAGATGGATAGATGGATAGATAGATAGATAGATAGATAGATAGATAGATAGATAGATAGATAGATAGATAGATAGAT
>JAOTRS010000048.1:10454291-10468701 GCA_028565755.1 Dinotopterus cunningtoni | reverse complement strand
TCTAAATTTGTATGCAAGACCCATCATACACAATTGCTTTTTTCACACACACACACACACACACACACACACACACAAACACAAAAAAAAAAACAATTTAACCTGCACTTAATCTGTCCTTTATTGATCTAAAGTAAAACATGCATTAGTATTACTGGGGTGTCCCAGTTCCAAATGCATCGTTTGGAGAGATTTTAACTGGCCTGTGCCTTTCCTCTTAGAATAAATGGTAGGTGGACCATTAGCCAACGTTTTACAATTTTACCTTTGACCTGATGGTGGCAGCAGACTGTATAAACACAACTAGATTGCAAGAGCCTTTTTGTTCTCTGATACACCTGCAAAACAGGTTCCTGAATCATGTTTTGGATGTATCCATGTATCATTCAGCCAAAGCGAATACATGTGTCTCATATGTGAAGAAACTGCTGTGGTAAATAAGGAATTAAGAAATTTCATATCATGAGAGAATATGAAACAGATACCGAGAAGAAAGAAAACCTAGCAGTTGCCTTTTCCAGGCAAAAGCAACTTTTTAACAAAGCAAATAGGGCATAAAATTTTTACCATGCCAACCAGTAAGAATGGAGAACCTTTCACAAACTCTTGAAAGAAGCTCTAACTAAAGTAGCCAGTGTCAAAAGGAGTGCAAAAAAAATAATTATATCACCTTGCGTTTCTTAGGTTACTGCCTGTCAGGTCATACCCTGCTGTGCTTATTCCATTAAAATGACATTCACAATCCTGGAGCACTAAAACCGGCCCTCGACTATTCTGATATAGTCTAATCTGACTGCCTTTGGAATAAATTCTGGACATCTGTATTGTATGAACATTACAAAAGAAGGCAGAAATCGGACCAAGTTCTACACGGGAGAGGATAGAACAGGAACGAGAGGAGAATTGCTGCAGTTATTTACGTGACAGAAATAGAAGTGCACAAGGTGAATATGTTTTCTGGAAGATGACACAAATTGTCAGTTTCTCATATAGGCATTGAGCCAAACACAAACACATAAACACATATCTCAGGCTGTAAAGTGTTGTGTGCTAGTTCCTCAAGTAGCACATTGATATTTTGCCCTTTATATGTCTCCAAGCCATCTCTCTCTCTCTCTCTCTCTCTCTCCTTCTTTCTCTATCTTACTCTATTACAGAGCTGTATGCTGCAACGGTCCACAATGACAGCTCTATTTGTGAACGATTCCAGTCGAAGAGGTGTGTCTGGGACTTTCATTACGCCACTGCTGTCTCTAGAGTCAGTCGCACTTACATAATGCACATTCTCTTTTTAGCAAGAGATCAGCAGCTTCCCCATCTGCTATGCACACCATAATTCAATCTACCCCCTAAGGGGGAAAGCTGAGCCTTGCCCAGTCTGCGTCCTGTTGTTTCCCAGAGTGGCCGAGCAGTGACCTCTGACCCTTGTGCCACAGTTTTAGCACGTCACAGGACCACACAATGCAGCGAGGTACTGTAGTTTAGCCGCTGTATTGAGCGCGCTGTATCTCCTATTCTTCTCAGACATAAAGCTCTGGATATTTATTTGCAATGTGAGAACAGCGGCATATTAATGTTTCATGTCCATAGTTTTCAGCCGAGAAGCCTTGTTAATAATGCAGGCCGTCCATTAACCATTGCACATGCTGTTGGTTGTTACACGATTGCCTTGCTTTGCTGGAAGATATGCTCGAGAATATAAAGAGTCTTTTGCAAGAGAAGGCACAAAAAGCATAAAATATTCAGATATAAATGCACTTGTCACGTTCTTGAAAAAATAAGTCAAGTAGAGGCGCGTATTTGTAACAAACTGAAACATTTTTCACATGTTGAGTTAATACAAGAAATGTTGCCTTTCACAAAACACTCCATAACAAAACACTATCACACTTACAGTTTTTTCTTATAAATAGAATATAAGTAAAACTGCATCAAACATCTACAGTGTAAAGAAAGAAAATGTTAAAATACAGTATGATACAGAATCTGTGTCTGGTTTATGGTTTTGCAAGTAAGTGTATAGAAGTTGTACCTTGTGTTGCTCGGGTCGAGTCCAAGAAGCCTGCAGAAAACAGAGAGACAAGATGTCAACAAAAACAAGCAGTTTTTTGATACTGATCCTCAGTCAGCGCCACAACATGAAACCCAGGCAAACAAAAGACGACAGGCATGGAATATTTCACCAAATTAGTCTAGCAAGATGTGCTCATGATTTAAAAAAAAAAAGCCAAAAATTGAAAATAAAAAACATCCGAAGCAAAGCAAAGAATATAATTGTTGTGGGGTTTTTTTTCCCTACCTTTCTTAATTAGTACTTGGAACATTCAGCATGAATTATTAACAACAATTAACAGTCTGTAGAAAAGGTTAAGTGTTTCTTTGTGACTTTTCTAATTCCCTCATTATATTCAAAGTATTTTCTCCCCCACTTCAGATACAAAAACAAAGAAACAAAGGCATGCTAATCCGATAATGAATTGAATGAGATGAACAGCCAAGGTTACAAGCAAGTGTGATGAAAATCAAATCTCAAAGCTAAGCTGCATTCCAATTACTGCCATGCAAATGGTCTGTGTATCATGTGAGAAGATGCAGATCTACACAATCAAAATTGCATTAGAAAAAAAAAAAAAAAGGCTTGTGGGGCTGTTACTCGTGTGTCTTTCGTCTTGTAAACAACATGTTAAGAGATTTGAGAGCCGTACACTCTGTCTAGCACTGTATAGGGCATTAAGTAGTGCGCATCCTCTAACCGAGCCTCTGTTAACCTGGTTGTTATGTTTGACAAGTTTCTAAGGAATAAACGAAGAAAAGATCTCAAATACAAGTCTGTTTGTAATGCAAAGAAGATAAATACTGAAGCGAAAGCCTTCAGATAACCAAAAAAGGAAATAACCTCGTAAATCCATGCATAGTAGGGTGGGTACGTTTTATGCTTGACACATATTTAACTAAGGAATAAAACATGTCCAGGTGTCTTATGGGGGAAAAAAAAATCAATGACAAGATGGTATAAAGCTTCAGCACTCAAAAGTTGACTCACTTCTTATTCAAAAGTGTTGTATTTCTCTTTTACCACAGCACTTGTTCTTCTGCATCTTCTTCTTAATAAAAAATAACCTGAACAATTCGATTTTGAGAATTCAAGTGTTGCATTATGAATTTTATGTAATTCCACTATTAGTTCCAGCTTAAATGCTTGCATTACAGTAGCTAGCAAAATCTTTTTCCCATTTTTTCCAACAGCTTAATATACTAGTTTAAATAATTTTTTGTTAGTAAATTTAATGTTAGTAAATGTTACTATGAGAGGCATTCAAGTCAGCCCAGGACTTGTGATAAAGATTCTTAAAAAATGAAGGTGTAAAACCAATTGACATTTACAGAAGTACAGTACGGTGATGAGATTCTTAGCTGCAGTAAAACATTTAAATAATGCAAATGTTTTAAAGAAGACAATTGCCGTGAATGAACACAAGTCTGTGAATGACGATCCCGGCCAAGGTGGCTTGGAGCCCACTGCAGTCGTTTCTAAGAACATTCAGCAAGTGGATCCTCTGATTCTTGAAAATCAATGGATAACTTGGTGCCAACTTGTGGAGGAGACACATCGGTCTCGAGAACTGTACACATAATCATTCACCAACACCACTTGCACATTACAGAAACTCTGCAGTTACTGTAACATCCCCCGTACAGTCCTAATCTCAATCCAAGCCCTTTCCACATGTTTAGGTCATTAATGGAGTTCCTGGAAGGCCAGCGTTTCAAACGTGAAACAGGAAGTCTGATCATAGCTCCGGAGTACTGAGAAACCTTCCTCCCTTAATGGTAATCCAAGCAATAGTGAAACCTGCATTAATGAAGCAGGGGATTATATAGAGAAATAAATGTAGTCTTCTGTTATTCTGCACAATCAAACGTCCTGAGTTAACGCACTGTATAATTATTACCCCAATTTGGACAGGCTTTACACTCCAAGATATCTGCCCTGATTTTGCTCTCGTTGGCACAATCCCATGTCTTAAATGAATATCTTTTTGCTGGGAGTTGAGATCAGTGGTGTTAGAACTATTCATATGATATGCTCACCAGTGGCTGATTTATAGAGCTGCCTCGATCAAAGACAGCTGATGACAAAGTTGTGGCAGTGTCTGAAATTTTTGCTTTAATACTCCCAAAGTGTCACCAATATCTACCTCAAGGTATAAAGAAAATAATATATACCGGAGTTAAAAGAATACCACTGTGTAATACAGTAGCAGAGTGAATGTCTCTATCACCACAGAACAAAAATGAACAAGATATGGAAAGAAAAACAGAGGACAAATCTCAGCTTCCAGATGTGGATGTAGCTATTTAACATGCATAAGCTTTGTTCGCGGAGTTTATTTACTGTTGTGACGGCATAAAACTGTTTGATGCTTTCCAGATGAAGAGCTACAAACCTGTGCCGAGTCGCTGCACACCCAGTACATATTAGCTACCGCTATCATTTAATCTGACATCCAGAACATGTTATCGCACAGACTGTTACAGGAGTCTTATTGGGATCATCTTGTAGAGTGTGACAAGTTGAAATTGCACAGTGTAAACCCAGATTTAGCTTGAAGCAGTATAGCGCTCAGACATGGGGAGTGTATATATACAGTATATATACTAGAAGCACATCCTATGCATAATATAATATTTACCTATAATACATGGTTAAATATTATACTTTGTATAATATGGGTTTCCTCCAGATTCTCTGGTTTCCTTCTATAACATCATTGGACTGACTATATTAAATTACCCCTAGGTGTCACTGAAGGTGTCTAGACTCCCATTCAGATTCCATCCTTGGAATGGCAACTTATTAACCAGGACAAAGCTGACTGAATGAATAAACAGCCCATGAGACCTTTGTCATGTAAAATGAAAACAGCTCATTACATCAAAGCATCTTAGTGGTGTACATATGACCCTAATGATCTGCGGCTTCCTGGAAAAGTCTGACAATTAGGCTGGGATGTGGAGTTGTTCAATAACGTACAGAAAATCTGAATTAATTCAAGGAACAGACAGTACCGCCTGGGCGTCAGGAAGACGTCTGTAAACAAGCATGAAATATGAAATCAGTACAAATGCACAGCGAGGGGGAAAAAAATCTATGTGGAATTTAACAAGGTGAGAAGAAAAAATCAAGAACGTTCAGGAAGCGTGCATGCAGATGCCGATACCATCATCAATCATTTTGGTGCGAGGGGGAAAGATGCTTTCATGCATTGCCAGTGTGGGGGTTGTTTCTGAGGTGCAGGAAATACCGCACACTGCCGAGCGGTTGTCAGAAGCAGAGAAAGAACTGGATCAATAACTTTATTTCATCAGACAGGCCAGAGTAGGAGGATCTCTTATCCCTTCTGGAACGTTCTGAGGGTTACATCACTGGTGTAAGAGGACAGACCAACCGACCGATGCACGACAGCGGACAAGAATGATCTGAAAACTTATCTGCTGAAAAACATCATGGGCTGCTGCTATATGAGCCACTTAGAAAAAGATATTTTTTGGCAAAAATAAAAAAACCCCAAAGGAACTATATCACCTTGGAGCTACCGAAATATCATTTCTGTATGTCTTGATCTTTTAAAAGGCGTAATTTAAACATGTCTCTCTCTCTCTCTATCTCTATGTCTATCTCTCTTTTTAGAGATATCTCCATCTCTGGCTAGATTTAATATTTAATGCCATGTGTCTGACTTCGGGCGCTAATCTGTTTTACAGGTGAGTCATGGAAAAGTTGACTCAGAGGAACACAGCAGAGATAGGGGAAGGAGAAGAAAAAAAAAAAAAAAAGCCCAGGAGAAGGTGGCTCATGTATTAGTTCTTGTTCACATACAGAGAAACCCAGTTTCCTCTGGCTCTTGATGCATATACTCAAGGCTTTATTACCCGAGAATTCTTCAAGCCCACTGCCTTTACAGCCCTCTCATTTGTCAGGCGCCCTTGTTAACTGGGCTAGGGCTGGAGAAATACGACAGAGGAATAAACCATCTCATTTATTGCACCAAATAGCACAAATACAGCTGATGAGCTACGAGCTAGAGGCCTCCTCAAGGGAGAGAGGAATATCCATTTTAAAAAAGGTAGGGGGAAAAAAACTAGGGGACATCTGACAGGTCATTTTTGTGCAAAAGCTACATGAACAGGCAATCACATGCATCATGCAGAGCTTTCAGGCAGTTTTAAATGACCATCGTCTTAAAAAAAAAACAACAACAAAAAAACAACAACAATGCACGTCATATTACTTAGGAGAAACTCAGAGAGGAAGCTTGCTACTGTGCACAGGGTTCGACATGAGCTGAGCCACTGAAATCCCGCTGAGAGAATAATGCTTGATTTTTCCACCAAAGCGCCCGATGATGAGTGCTTTCGCCAGCAGCGCCACTTTAACCGACTGTGTAGGTGTTGTGCATAGTTTGGATGGCGAGCTTAAGAGACCACAGAGGAGTGACACATTCTGAAAAATAATTAGCGGCAAGATGGCCACTTGCCTTTTGCAGCTTTTTAGCTTCTTTTTATTTCCCTGCTCATTGCAAAACCAGACACTTTTGTGGCAGAAAAAAAGCTGAAATAAATAAATAAATAAATAAATAAATAAATCGACCGCTGCAAATTATTTTTCTTTTTACTATGAGAATAATGTGCCCTGTGAGTCCACACAGGCTAGTGAAATTGGTGCACATTCAGGCACTTGTCTAAATGGGATCCTACAAACACATGACTGCATGATGGGAATGACGATGGGGTATTTAAAATAAAAATGAAAAAAGAAAGAAAAAAATACATCAGGTAATTCATATTGACCCTTTAATAATGGTGGCACAAAAAAGACTTCAAGTGCCATGATTTAAAACTGAGTGAGGGTTTAGCAAGAGTTTTAATCACCACTGTTCTATTGTGGAGGCTGCTGCCGAGACAAGACCTTCAAATACATATCTTTTTAATTTTCATTCCGTAATCCCTGATAAGATCGTGGCTTTAGGAGAGTGCAAGAAAATGAATTTCAGCAGCAGGCAGTAACTTAAGCAGACACCTCGTCTGATAGTTTATCAGTGCTCTGGCCCAAATCTAGGATTAATGAAGGGGCTCGGATGATTTCGGGCGGCTTTCTAGAGATTCGACTTACTGTACCTGCTGCTCTGATCTCATACCTGATAAATCCTCTTTAGATGCTCCTGCAGACAGAAACAAATCCTCTGTGTAAAAGACAGCTCCGACCTCAGTATACTGTACTACATGCATTTTAAGAAGAGATGAACTCTGGGTTTTACTGGAAATCCATCAAATATCAGGAGAAGAAAAAGCGAATACCTGTTCTCCCTCGGCAAAGAAGTGCGTCCCGAAGCTCCACGTGATGCTGGGCGTCGGATCTCCCGTGGCCTCACACGTCAAAAGGATCTGCTCCTCCATCTCCGTAGTGGTCTTGTTTTCCAGGTATGTGATTTTGGGTTTCACTACCAACACCAAATTCTCGGTTTTAGACATTTTTCATGTGAAGATAAAGCGCCTGATGTCGACAACAAGAAATACAAATAGTTACCAAAAACTCTGAGGCTGACTTCTTCTTCATTACTCCCGGCTTTGTTCTTGGCAGTACAGGTGTAATCTCCTTCATCCAGCTTCTTTACATCCCTTATTGTAATCTCTGAGCCGTCTTCATTGAAGCTGTACTTATCCCCGCTCTCGAGAAGAACCGTACTCCTGAGAAAACTATCGAATATAGAAAAGCAGAGCCAGCTGAAAAGACTTGGAAAGCCTCTGAGAATTTTTCAACATGTGCGTTTATAATAAAAACATAAAAAAAACATTTGCTTCCTAGTTGGTAAGTCATTTGAATTCTTTTTTTTAGGTAGATAGGAGGAAATGAGGGCTATGGGATTGGGCTGCATTTTTTTGGCAAAAGCAGCAGCACACCCATCGCCCAGAATCAAACAAACAATAAACACAACACTAGCCCCATTAGAAAACTGTGGACCAGATTTTTACACTTCCCTTGCAACCTCCCCAGGGAGTTCCACTCAGGAGACGAGAGCTGCCAAGAGAATAAGCATGCTTCAAAACTACTAATGATGTGCTCCTGCTTGCCCTCAACCACGTTGCGAACAAATGTTCTTTACTTTTATTCAGAGGATTTCTCCTCTTGCCTTTGATCTCTTAATCAGGACACACGTCCGCCATGGTGAGAAGTGGCTGGAAGCTGGATGGGGGGGTTCATGAATAGCTCTCTTTCATCAAGAGGATTCTGGGAGATGGTGTAGACGGGCTTACCGCGTCCATGTGATAGTGGGTTCGGGGAAGCCGTCTGCATCGCAGGCCAGCATGGCAGAGTGGCCTATGTCAGCGGTGGCGTTCACCTCGGCTTGCCGCACTCTGATAGTGGGAGCGACTGGGGGAAGAAAGAAAAAAATATTCATGCAGAATACATTACTAACCCTCTTATTATTGTGTCCTCTCAGAGGTGTGTTCATAATTGATTTGTGCATGCACAGTAAGGATTTAATGCCTGGAATTGCGCAGATGGGTATTTAAACAGCACGTAAAATTTACCAAAGAACAACTCAAGAAGGGAATTAAAAGCATGAAAAAAATATATATATTATATATATATAATATGCACACATTATGATTTCATTTACTATCTTGCGGCTTCATTTAGTCGTGCACATTCAGTAATTCATTCACTCACTCACTCTCTATACCGCTTATCTTGTACAGTATCGGGCCTATCCCAGGAAACTCTGAGCGCTAAGCAGGATACTGGACAAGGTGCCGGTACATCAGAGGGCACACAAGCACACCCACAGTCACACTTACACACCTAGATCAACTTGGAAATTTTCAATTAGTCTACTTTGGTTATCTTTGGGCTGTGGGAGAAAACCGGAGTACCCAGAGGAAACCCACCAAGAATTGGGAGAAAGTTAAACGCCACACTGAAACCTAAAGCCTTGACCCCAGAGGCAAAAGCGAGGCAACAGTGGCAACCACTAAGCCACCATGCCACCTGCATGAGTAACTTTTTTTTATAATGCCATGTTGTTAAATTGCCATGTTTTTTAAACACCTAATGTGATTATTATAATTAGAAATATTTATGTACAATGCTCTATATTCCCAATAACATTCACTTTTGGATATTCTTTTTGTGTACTTCTTGATATATAAATATATATAAAATTTGCAGTCCATATTTTCTCTTTCCAGGCATACAATAATGGCAGTAATCTAGAAGTTACTGAAAAACCCCAACTCATACTGTATGTTTCTACTCAATAATTTTTTGGAACCCTTGAGGCATGAGAAAATCCTGCAGGAAATTATTTAACGACTGATACACCTGGAAAAAAAACACGACTTATCATATTACATTAGATGATTAGATGATTTTAGGGATTTTTATTTTCTTTTGACTACATTCAACAACTTTGAATATTGTCCGCTGTGTAAATATTTAAAATGTCACTATAGGTGTAATATGTACACTAATGCTGCATTATATTGCTTATGTTCCATTTGTGTCTTTCCATTTAGGATGCTTGTGATGCAACATCATAGCTCTAACACTTGTAAATGCTTTAATAAAACCAGTGAAGCACAAGCTTGCACAAGGGTAAAAAACATATTTAGCTTACAGTATCAGCTCAGAGCTTAGGAATTTCTAGAGTAATTTACAACAAAACTGACGGTTCTCACAGGGCTACAATGGAAATCCACAGAGCACTGGATTTACAGATATAAGCTTCCACTATAAATGTCTTTTTGTGCGACGTGTGTTTAGTGACATTTTAAAATGCTTTCTTTCTAATGCGACCCACAAATCTTACTGTGTATATTTAGTACTGAACTGTTTGGCTGGAAATGGGAGTTCGAGTAAATGAATTCTACTACTGAGCTATAATGTAAAAAAGAAGTCCTTGACTTCCTTCTGCACAGTTAGGAAATAGATTATCATACTGAAAAAAAAAAAAAACACTGCAAACATTTAATATATGAAGCATGCGGCATCCATTGCTAAACAGAAAACAAAACAATTTTTTTTTTTTTGTATTAGCTCTGCTATGTATGTGTGTTCTGTTATGGCAAGGCTTTACTGTAGATACTTTATTGAAGACTCAGCAGTAAATTACTCCATTCAGACCAAATCGTTATAATGAGCGTCTGGGTTGAACAGCGTGGCACTCGCATGTGACAAACAGTAATTTAGCACAAAACCGCAACCCTTTTAAAGCACAAATATAAAGCTCTGAGTGCTCACCGTTTACTACAACTCTGATATCACGGAAGTCAATCTCGCCTCGAGCCATAATACGAGCCTCGCAGGTATACACTCCTTCATCTGCCTTTCTGATCCCTCTTATTTGCAGGTGGTTGTTGTCCAAAATTTTGAAACGAACTAGAAGAGCAGATTTGACAAAAAAAAGGAAAAAAAAATTTCATTCATTTAATCATTCATATAACCCTTACTTAAATATAAGTGTAATCTAGCCTAACAGTTTAAAGATAACATAGGTCTCCAAGCTCATACAAAGTGTGTCTGAAACCCTCTCAGATAATGCATTCTTTTAGTGCCTCAACCCCGAACATAATTTTAGTATTTATGTAAATGAGTTCTGCCTAGCCGTGCCCCACAACCCAACAGATGAGCTGTGCAACAAGCCAGGGGAGGGGTTTCCTTATATGAGGTCACATTAAGTACAAAATCTAATTTAATTTTTTTTTTAACTCCGGTAAATACAAAAATTGGAAAAGAGCAAAGAGCAGGGAAAGTATTTCCCCTTTTTTTCACATACGCTGGAGACCCATTTGAATGTTTAAAAATGTCTAAAAGGTGAATTTTGTATAATAGGTACCCTATAAGAGAATACCAGTCATTCCATAAAGTATATTCTCAATCAAGAATTCATTATTGGCTTTGTTATCTTTTCTAGTTCAGTGGATTAAAATGAAACAGCATCTATTCAGTACAGAAACAATAGAACAAACCCCAATAATAGAGTGCTTAGCTGGTTTCCCTGATGATTGGTGAACAGAGAAAAATAAGCACCTAAGGCATTTAATGAGACATTCAAAATGCAATCAATAGAAATTATCACAGTAATGGAAAAGAAGGGGAAAAAAACAGATCGGGTCATACCATCTTTGTCAAATTGGATTTTTGCCTTTTTGTGCTTCCACATGACAGTGGGTGGTGGGGAGCTAAGCACATCACATACAATCACGGCGTCTTCCCCCTCACTAAACTCTTGTGGTGAGGTGGCGTTCTTGAAGATAATCTTTTCTGTAAAAGAATAAATATACATAATTATGACACCAACTAGCTTTAAATAAATGTTCAGCATTCTGTTATGACAAACGTCAATGTCATATTATGACAGTCATTTTCAAATAACAAAAACTTAGGTTTGCACATCACTACAAACTTAATCATGTACAATTTAGGTGTTGTTTTAAAAATGAAGACTGTTATGGCTACTTCTATTGTTTGGTTTGGCTTTTATTGAGGTTGTGCTGTTGTACTGAATATCAGCACTCGGGCTGTGCTCTCCTGCCTACAGCCACATCACAGCTGTGCTGCTATTCGGTAAAACAGCACTCCAGTATGATATTGCTTAATAATTTCTCTATATTAGAATATTTTTAAATTATATACAAAAGGAGTGCTGTTGTACTGAATATCAACACAGCTGTGATGTGGCTGTAGGCAGGAGAACGCAGGCTGAGTGCTAAAATTTAGTACAACAGCACGACCTCGAGTATGATATTGCTTTTATACAACAGTTATTATTAACAGATTATGATTTGTCAGTTATTTTGCTCCGCTAACACTTACCTTCCACGACTGCAGAAACTAACCAATATTGCTCTTAACTAGCAATGAAGATTATTTATACTAAGGATTATTTAATAGATTTCAGAATATAGCTATGTCAAAAAAGGTGAGTGAGTAAAGAGAAAGGCTGAAATCTTGTATCTAGGAGAGTGAAAGTAAAAAGGGCGTACGGTATATCTTCACGTTCACCGTGGCCTCGGCCTGCTGCTCTCCGATGGTGGCCACACACTTGTATGTGCCGGCATTGTCGATGTTGGCGTTGTAGATAGTGAGCGTAGAGGATGTTTCGTCGTTACGGATCACTGTGATGTCCTGCCTGTTGGATTCAATCTTGTCACCACTCGGTGAAAACCAGTCGATTCCCTTCACTGCACCGACAACTACATCAGAGCAAAAGGCACAAGGTTAAAAACCAACACAATTAACACAACATGTGCAAACTAATTCATCATTCTACATTAAACTCAATGAACTGTGATGAACATCGTTCCTTTAAAACAAATGTTGCCAAAACACTTTGGCATAAAACGGGAGTACATCACACCTGATGGTAAAGAATATTTGAATTCATTATCTTTAATAATTATACTTGAATGCCTGATGAAAAATGTAATCATACGTATTAAGTATTTACCTGCAATAACAACCCCCCAGTAATACACTGAATGGCCAAAATATGTCAAAATTTCAGACAGGTAAACTCATTGGCCTGCATCAACCAAAGAAAATATAAAATTTACTAGAAATGGGTTAAGAACTCAACTTTATAGAATAAATGTGGTCAGGGAAAAAAAAAACATTAATGTCGGTAATCAGAGAGAGATCACTTAAACGCTTGGTGAAATTGCCTCATAAGAAATCACCAGTAGAACTCTTTTGAACACAGGCAAAGGAACAGGAAATTTCAGGATTGTGACTAAACAGCTGTGTGGCCATAAGAACACCATGTTTTAGTGAAACCAATCAGAAAATAAGCCTTTAGTTTGCTAAAGAGCATAAATATTGGCCTTTGTAGCAATTAAGAAAGGTCATGTGGTCTGATGAGTTTAGACTGACCCTATTCCGGGGCAATGGTCGTGTCAGGGTAAAAAAGTAATTAAATTAAGTGATGCACCCAGCATGCATACTGTAGTGGCCACGGTACAAGCCTCTGGAGACAGTGTTATGTTCTGGGGTTGCTTCAGTTGGTCAGGTCTAGGTCAGATCAGCAACATTATGTAGAAATAAACTGAAGTCAGATGACAACCTGAATGAGCATGGTATCGCATCTAGGGACTTTTTTCTTCCCTGATGGCACAGGCATATTCCAGAAGATGTGAAAGAGTGTCTCTTGGAGCATGAGGAATTATATTCGAACATGAATTCACCAACAAACTATGTGCTGTAATCAAAGCTAAAAGTGACTCAATGGAATCTTAGTGTGCAACCTTTCTTCTTTTTTTTTTTTTTTTTGGCCAGGCAGTGTATAGCCTGTAAATCCCATCACAATGAGCATTTTTTTTATTTCATTATGTCCTATTGAGAGATGAGTTATTGCTTCACTATAAAGACACTGCAGAAAGAGTTCACACATTTCATCATCTTCCCTCCCAAAAAAAACCAAAAACAACCATGATGAAAGTACTGCTCAGGATTAAATAAACTTTACTTGAAATTACACATCCTGGAGTTTTTATAAGTAATTAACTTTCTAGCACATGCATATCCTCCAGACACATAATGGTTATTAGATTAATTAATAAATAAATACATCTAACATTTGCATTAAACATCATTATCACAAACATCAATACTAACAATCTGTATTAACAATAGGTCTGCGCATTACACTTACTGTATAATGTGGCAACTATGTATACATTGTGAAGACGGCCGCATCTCTGATTTATCTCATGTACAAATCAATAGTAGCCACTTGACATACAAACTGACATTATCTCAAAAAATCTTATCCAGTTTAATTAGTACATAAAAAAAAAAAAAAACAAATACAGAAAAAGAGAAAAAGGGAAAACGTACCTTCACACAGAAAGAATTTAGACTCTCCAACACTGACTTCTCCTTGTGGGGGCATAATGCTCACTTGCAGAGACGCTGCAGAAAGAAAAACAGTATGAAAAGAAAATCGATATGATTCCAAAAAATTTTGCGTACTGCGATTTTTGATGCAATTCTATTCAGTAGCACTAATGTTTATTTCTTGCTTTTCCTTCAGCATTGATATTTCTTTCAAATTATGAACTACAGTATATTTAAAAAAAACCCACATGTATCTAATAAATAGTGCAATGCTGTGTAACTTGTGTTGTTGATTGTTTAAATGTCATGTCTCGTACAAAGCGATCGTCTTTTACAATCTACTGATCCACACTCCAGTCCAGCAGGTGGCAGTGATAGACCAACTGCCCATAAACCCAAAAAAAGAAGAAGCGATACTCTCAAAAAATATATATATTTGCAAAAGATGGAAGTAGTTTATAATTTTTAGCATAAGCTTTTAGACATTTTAGACAATTCAACAGTTGTAAGTTT
>JAOTRS010000048.1:10426854-10441440 GCA_028565755.1 Dinotopterus cunningtoni | reverse complement strand
GCTAGGATATTAGGGATGGGAATTAGTAAGGGGCTCCAAATATGACAGTCACAACACCTAGTCTCGTTTTGTATTAGTTATTGGTTTTGTAAGTATCACGATTTTATACTAAATATTTTTCATATTTTGTGACAAAGATTGCAAATAATTTGCTTCTACCACGCACAATGCTGTTCTGCATGAGCAGGTTAGAGCTCACTACCTGTAAGATTATAGAGGAACAGCAACATTTTACCACCTCAAATGTGAACAATTATAAATTATTATTATTTTACATAGAAGTCACTATGACAACACAAATTGCAAAAAAATGCAATGTCACTGAGTCTATTTTTTCCCCCTTTTCTCTACAAGATTTCTAGAGATTTCAAATTTACTTCAATTATTTTTATACCATCTAATCTATCAACCTTTGCAATGTAAAGGTCCCCCTGTATTTTGCTTTTTCTTCCACTAAAGTGTGTTAATGCTCTAGCTGAAATACCCGGTATAAATGTAAATGAGCCACTGTCGAGCCACGCCCGAAAAGAGAACAGCAGAGCTGAGCAACAAAACAGGAGGAGGGGCTCTACTTATATGAGCTCACATTAGAGGAGAAATCTGATTGGCTTGTTTACGCCAAATAGAAAAATATACAAAAGTACAAAAAACAGATCTCTTTCTCATGTTTTTGTTTGTCATCTGTATGTGTAATAATGACTACAAATTGAATTGTGCATAACAGATCTCCTTTAACAATAGAGTGCTCTTGTACAAGTTATCACTCAAGTTACCCAAGTTATCACATTTCCTACCCAATATAAATTTGAGATGAGCCCATTAACATAATCTTGAATGAACTGTGCAGTTTTTTTAAACTCCCTCTCTTTTTTTGAAAAGCATCCCCTTTCTCATGTGCTCTCAGAGGTCTCGGGATTCTCAGTGAGCTCTTGCTTTCTGTCATGGTAGATTATAGAGTTATGTAGATCATATGATGTCATATTAAATGTAACCTAATATAATAACGTATGATTAACTTATCTAACGGATAAACAGATAACACTGATTAATTATCTTTATGGGATGCAACCAAAGAATGTTGATAGAAATGTCGAATGATAGAAAAATACTCTTTTGTCTGACTATAATTATCTATAATTAATAATCTATAATTTAAAAAAAAAATCAAACGTTAACATTAATGTTTATATTTATATATTAATAAATATTTACCTGTCGAAAAAACTATCAAAGGTTTACACCACCCCTCTCCTTCTGAGAACAGTTTCAGACCAAATGATGCGTTTACATGTTGAATTTTTACTCTGATTTGGCTATTACTCCCGTTTTTAGCGGAATCTTAGGGTCCATGTAAACACACCTTGTGAAACCTAGTCAGCCATGTGAGAACTAGACATTTATGAAAAAAAGATTATACAGAAGATGTGCAGTTATTTCTTTTATTTGGATACTATACACTATATCCAGTTGGTAATAATCCTTCCCCTCTGCTCATCAAACCAGGCATGGTGTAACTGCTTGTTTTCCCGTCATTTTTAAAGGAAATCGGTACTGCATAATAAAATTCTTAATTAAATTTTTTTATTAGTAAATCATGCAACCAAGGCAAAATCAATTATACACAAGCTCAGTCCTTGCATAACAAAAGTAAAAGACCTGGCTTGAATCTGGATAGGGTATTAAATTTCTCTCATTATGTTTAACCACAAGGTGACTTCATGCATTAGACAGGAGGGTTATATAACAGCTTTGAGCTGCACTTGAGTATGCTTGATTTTTCTCAGTATTCCCTCAGACCTGTATGTTCCTGAGTCTGGAAAAAAAAAAGGCCTAGTCATCCGTGCATGCTAATTAACCCACCGAGAAAAAAAACACACATTGGCTAATGTGGGTTGGGCAACAGGTTTTTGGATTTGGAAGTACTGTACATGCAATAGTTACAGCATCGAGATGCGTGACAACAGACTGAAACGTATTGGGCATAAAAATAAACACTACGGGTGAGGGGACATTGTTTCAGTGACGTACTGCAATTCTCTGTGTGGCAGTTCATATATCGCCAAAGGGATTTTTTTAACATTTTATTTGGAAAGATTGCATGTTTGTATTTGAGGTGGTAAAATCCTGTCATTCCTCTGTTCACACACTGGCATGCAGCATCCTGTGTGTTAGCCAATTATTTGTCATGTCTAAAAAAATTTAAAAATACAGACTTATTATATACGATATTTATAAAATCTGGATATCGCAATACGAATCAAACCAGCAAAAATCTACCGCGATAATATATCGGATGGCCCCTGGTGATTCACATGATTCTCAGTGGTAGGTTTCTCAGCTGCCATTCGGAAAGCCCAGGTTCAATTCCCACCTTATGCTCAAACCCCAAACACAGTGCTGGTCCCAAGCCCAAAAATGCACCAAGTAGGTCATCCGATGTAAAACCTGTGCCAAGTGGTGTGTGGATGGGGTGGCGACCCCTTGATGGGAGCAGCCGAAAGACTAACAATATAAATATCCCGAAATTATATTATTACTACTTTTTTTTACATTTTGCTACAATTCTAGCCCAAGGGATTTTTTTTTTATTATTCATTTGGAATGATTGCATTTTTGTATTTGAGGTGGTAAAATCCTGTCATTCCTTTGTTGTCCTATAGGTGGTGCACTTTAAACTATTCACGCAATGGCAGGCAGCATCATGCGTGTTAGCCAATTATTTGTCAAGTCTAAAAAATAAAATAAAAAAATACAGACTTATTATATACGATATTTATAAAAAAAACGTGATATCGCAATACGAATCAAATCGGCAAAAAAATTATCGCGATAATATCATATCGAGCGGCCCCTGGTGATTCACATCCCTAATAAACACTAACCAAAAAGTCTTTTTTTTTTTTTTGCAAAAGTCTATACAAAGTCAGGTTTATTTTCTTATAACTAGAAGTTAAAAGCTAAAAACATAGCTCGGGTTCTAAATCTATGTGTCCTGGAAGAACAAACTACTGATTTCTTTTTTTCTACCACTGTCTAAAATAACACCACACTGAGCAAATATGTTTCCCTAACACCCTTCTCAGAACGCTCAGCTCCTTAATAAGCTGCATAGCTCCGACCATATACAGGCAATTTACACAGAGAACCAACCTATCAGCATCTGCCTGCACTTCGCACGGCTTCGAAAAAGCTCTCTGAGCTGAAGTGTTCAGACAGTAATTCACTTTCCTCACTCTAATGAGACTATTTAAGGAGCAGGTAGCGAAGAACAGCATGGGCAGATAGAACAATGCACTCAGAGAGATTCAATAAGAGAACACAATCCTACTTTTTCACTAGTTAGGTTTTATCTACACTTAGCAGAGGAACCTGCACACTAGTTTAATGGAGCTCAAGTTACATTTTTTAATGAAATTTATCCCGGCATTAGACCATCGGGTTGATAAGAGCATATACAGTCAACCTTCGACATTACGGGCACTCTCGAACTTAAAAAAAAAAAAAAATACAAACATATTTGAAGTAGACATTACATAACAATCTAAATTATACACAATAAGAGAAGCTATTAATATAATAAGCTTGTAGTACTTTATAACTGTAATATCTTTTTTTGAAAAATAATGTCGAAACTTCTGCTACCCTGGGGTTGCTGTAGAATTGAAGCCTGTGTGCAATACTGTGTGAAAGGCAAGATGGGAAACTCCTCTATCGTACATTCATAGAAGATGTGCACGTTTTCAAGAAGAGAGCAAACTGGAGGAAACCCACATATTAGGGCTGTGTGATATACTGTATATATTTTAATATGTATTCTGTTATCATATTTAACTCTATTTTAGAGTTAAATATGATAACAGAATTTTATCTAATTTATCTGTTATTTTTATTTAATAAAGTCTGTTTTATTTTGGCTGTGCATGGCTGTAGAGTTACAAAGGAAACATTTTCATGCTTCAAACTGAGAAACGTTTGAGAATTTTAGCATTTGATCTTGATTACAGTATAAAAGTTGATATCGATATGTGTCTGCTAACTATGCTCTGTAAAGCCTTTATAACAGCTCTAATCTGGGGTGATGTTAATTGGTGATTTCTGAGGCTGGTAACTCTAAATGAACCTGTCCTCTGCAGTAGAGGTAAATTTTGGTCCTACTTTCCTGGAATGATCTTCCAGAGCCAGTTTCATCATGGTGTTTGATGGGTTTTGCAAATGCACTTAATAATACTGTTCTATTCCTGAACAGCTGGCCTCTGGGTCTAAAAATAACATCTGATTGTTGTTGTTACGTGTACAGTATATATACAATGTGTGTTATTTCATAGTTTTGTATCATTTTAAAATGTAGAAAATAAATCACTAAACCAAACAAATATTGAATTATAAGGTTGTGTGCACACTTTTGAATCGGTCCTGTACATACTACATATCATGCATATGTGGATATCGAGGGACCAGTCGATACAATAGTATCATACTACTCAGGTGCCATTTCGATTTGTATCACGATTCTGTATCACGGTTGTATAAATATTTTTACAAACATCCCAGGATGGGCATTGGTGGCTCAGTGGTAGGTTTCTCATCTGCCATGCGGAAGGCCCGGGTTCAATTCCCACCCACTGCCCAAACCACAGCCGCAGTGCTGGTCCCAAGCGAGATAAAAATGCATCAGGAAGGGCATCTGATGTAAAACTTTGTGTGGATTGAAAGGCGACCCCTTGATGGGAGCTTATGAAATAATTTACTCCTACCACAAAGAATGATGTACTTTCCAGCTATTTATTTAATATTTTATAGTTTAGAGCTTGCTTCCTGCAGGATTATTGAGGAATGGCAACTGTTTAGCACCTCAAAAGCATACATACATAAATTTTGAAAAGAATTAAAAAAATCTATTTTAGAGTCAGTGCAGGAATTACCATGCAAAAAAATTATGATATATAACTGCATATTAAATACAATACTCAGCCTAAAAATAGAGATATCATTTTTGACCATTACCGCACAGACACATGGGAAGGTACTTGAACACAAACAGTAACCTGAGCTCAAGAACAAACCAGGAACCCTGAAGCTGTGAGGCAGCAATACTACCCACTGTGCCACCACAGTTTCCTCAAAAAACAATTTAAAACAAATTATCATCCTTAAAAAAAAACTCATTAATTTGAAATAATCTCAGTCTTCAGGGACTCCAGATGCCAGATGAGACTAGAATCTGATATATTTGTCCATGCACACTATCAGACAAGAATAAGCATGTGTACACACAGTGAAATATGCTGGTGGATTATAGGGATTTTAGAGCTTCTTCGCTTCTAGTGGTCTGGTAACTCCAATCAATTCTTCCTCTTTGTTGCCTCTGCCAGGAGGTTAAAACCTGACAATCGTGCATCCAAATCAAAACAGAAATCAATTATTTGCTCTGCGCCAAACATTTCTCAATCCTACTGAAACATGTGGTGTGAATAGGACAGTCCACATGCACAGACATAAAAAGCTTGAAATGTTCTCCATGGAGCGTTTCCAAGGTCACCCTACTACTGTCTCCAGCCTGGTTAGATATTACAGAAAGTGGCTTAATGCTGCCTCATTAGGAGGCTGTTCTACTCGCCAGAGAAGGCTTCAACATATATTATGTATGTGTCTGCACACAAACTAGTTTTATAATACAACTATATTCCCTGTAATGTATAACTAACTGCAAGCATTATTAGTTTTATATAACATGAAGTAATGCATTACGCAACATTACATTTTCTTCAATTAAGCTGAATAAAAGTCAGGCTCTTTAGTCTCTCCGACCGAGATGAAAGTCACTCTGAGGCAATATGCCATTAATTGTGTCCCCTTGACTGTGGTCTAACAAGCAGAATCCATCATTTGTCCAACAATGTTAATAATAAGTACTTTTTTCAAAAGCTTTCTCCTTGTTGCCAAGAACTAAAGAATTAGGCATCATCGCTGATAACTGACGATATCCGAACACTTCTAGGAAGGCTAAAGATGTGTGAACAAAGAAACTTTGATGTGCTGAGGAAACTCACAGGAAGCATTAGCGAAAGCGCTGCATCTTCAGGATATCTCATTTCTGTTCTAACATGTTTTACAGGAGCCCTCTTTGTCTAAGAGATCTAATAGATTTGCCTTTTATGACTCATGCTGGATTTAATAGTGATATTCTCCTCAGTCAGGAAACTATGCTCTCAAAGGTTCTTGCAAATAAAGGTATCAATCAAAACCATGCTTTAAACCAATTTCAAAAAGATGGTTTCAAAAGATTTCAGATTCCAAATTTCCTTATATTCCTAATATTAATAACTATAATAATTAAATACCATTATGTGGTAATATACAGTGCACATCTATACAAACACCTTATGGACAAAGGTTTGTGAATCAAATCCTTTTGTGGGTCTGCACTAGGACTGCAATTAACTATCATTTTGGTTATTGCCCAATCTATCGATACCTAAAACTCCGCCCACTGTACAAAAGCTGTTTACTTAACATAATTACTGATCTGCTCAAACCCAGACTAACTAGCTAACATTAAGTGGAGGTTTACACTTCAGAAAGAACAGATTAATTGCAGCACTTAAAGCAATGGATAACACAACTGAAATATTGTTCGCTTAGCAAGCATAATCCATGAAACATTGTTTTCCAATAGGTCGACTAACAAGCATGATCATATGAATATTATAGCCAGTGGGCTAAAGCAAGAAGTAGTAGGTTATCAAAAACAAAATCTACAGGGTATCTGAGTGGATTAACTCAGTGCAACATTGTACTCCAGGCCTTCTCACCAAACATCAGTGCCTGACCTCATTAGCGTGCCAATCCCCAAAGCCATTTAAGCTATGCTCTAAACCTGAAGAGTGTATGTGAGGTGGCGTAGTGGTTAGCACTGTGGCCTTGCACCTCCATGGTTGGGGTTTAGGTCTGTTTGCTTGAAGTTTGCATGGTCTCCCTGTGTTTGGTGGGTTTCCTTTGGGTACTCCGGTTTCCTCCCACAGTACAAAGACATGCAGGGGAGGCTAACTGGCATTGCCAAATAGTGGTAGTCGTAGTGTGTCAACGAGTGTGAGAGAGTGTGTGCCGCCGTGATGGATAATTGGCACCCCATCCAGGGTGTACACCGCCTAGTGCCCTGAGACCGCTAGGATAGGCCTCCTGTGACTCTGAACAGGATAAATGTTATAGAGAGTGAGTGAGTGAGTGAGTGAGTGAGAAAGAGTGAGCACAGAATAAACCCAAATGTTCGTTCTGAATCTGAATGGAAGCTGTTGGCACCTTTGTAGAAATCACTTCATATCTGGTATTTGTTCTTTTCCAGTAAGTAATAGTAATAACAGTTGAAAAACATAGCATCAAAATAAAGTTCTTTCAACTTCTTTTTATCGAATAAATACTAAGCAACATGACTACATTTGTCACACATACAGTAGCCTCGATGGTTATGACGATTACCATAAATCAACCTTATCTTATAACAGCTCAAACAGTGTTCGAGACACAGGGGGAAGCTTATTTTATTACATGAAATTGATAAATCAATAAATTCTCATATGCATTTAAACTTTCTTTGATGGGAAATTTATCAAGTAGCCATAAATGTCTGGTTATTGCAAGTCCAGCCCACTTTCCACATCAGTGGCGATTGCAAATAGCACAGCAAAAACATCAAACTGGTCTAATATGCTGAGTGAAGATAATTTAAACATGTAAGTGATGACTTGACCTTTGGAAAGTAAGTTCATAAGGTGTGAAATTTGACAAATGATTGACAATTAAAACAATTTGGGACAGGACTTACTAGGTTCTCTATAGGACCTCAACCATTATTGGCCCAAAATACCAGTTTTAATGGAAAATGTTGGTAAAAGTTGATCTTAACTTTTGGTTTGTTAAATCTGCTTCTACTATATTTTTGTATTTTCTGTATTTTGTAATGTATTAAGTTAGTTCTATTTATGAAAATACTAACAAACTTTTAAATCCTAAGCAGACAGTTACTAATAACTGGACAGCTCTTTCGTTCACACCCAACCTATTACATGCACTTGAATAAAAGTAAAAAATAAAGATGCACCGATCGATCAGCTGGTGACCTGAATCGGATGTTTCTCTGCTTGATCGGGCATGACCGGTGCCCAGCCTTTCAGCCTCTGATGTATCCGATTCTGTGCCAATCACACCCGCTCCCATGTGGTGGATGACAAAAGCCATTCGTTTGTCTTAAGTCAGGAGTCTACAGAGCAGATTGGCCATGCTCTCGAGGGGCGACTTTAGCCAATCATAGGTGTCTGTGACCTTGGGAAGGAACTTTTTTTCTTTTCACTTTATTGGGGCATGGCCAGCAATTCAAAAGTAGCTTGTGTGTCTCAAAGGAAGTATATGATGTGAAGCATTCATCCTCCCAGGGTTTTAGCTGTTGAGTCAATTTTTGTTTTTATCTGGGTGGGTAACCTAGAGCACTTTTTTGGAGAAAAAGTGAATTTTATATTAAAGAAAAGTTAACAGAAATGTTTTTGGATGTTTTAGAAAGAGAGATACAGTATGAGGGTGAGTCAAAAATGATCCTCACAATTATCCGGCTATATTAAAAACTTCTTTTGGCCACATTTCTTATCAGTGATTTCCTTTCAAGACTAATTTCAAAATTAAAAAAAATTTAAAACTCAACCATCAGCTTAAAAATTGATGCTGACAGTTTTCTGCGATTCTCAATAGCTAGTATTGGAGTATTATCAGGAAAAAAGTTCAACAATCAACAATGCTCGTTATAGTGAGATACTCATTGAAGAGCTTAAGCCTAAACTTCAGATGAAACGCTGGGGACTGCTATCCAAGTGCGTTGTGATCTTGCATGACAGTGCACTTCTGCACACTTCTGGCAGAATGTTTGCGAATATGAGAATGCGAATAATTTGACTCACCCTCACAATGGAATCCTGTTTTTTTTTTTGTTTTTTTGCCATTCTGCAGATATCCTATTATGATGCACACATCCAGTCCTAATCAGAACCCCTGTGCATCCTTCTGACAAAATAATCCCCACATCTTATTCATATAAGAATGGGGAACACACCCTGGATCTGACACAGCACGCCACACACACATACACACATTTACACTCTCATTCCCACCTTGGGGTGATTTAGCGTAACCAATCCGCACATTTGTAGGAGGTGGGAGGAAACCACAGAACTTTGAGGAACCTCCACACAGGCAGTAACCTTAGCTAAGGATTGAAATGAAGATTCCGGTAGCTATGAAGCAGCAACCTGTCTACCCGCTCCACCACCAATCACAGAATTGTTTACTTTCATATGAATTTTCTTCGGTTAATATTTGCATAGTCATAATGTTGTGTTTTGCTCATATTGATCTGTGCCATGTGTGAGTGTAGGTGTTCTGTGAGCAAACGAACATGCAGGAGCGCGAGAGTGAGAGATAAAGTGAGAAAATGAATCTGCAAAGTGCACAGACCACGTACACCGCTTGTGTAACTTTTTTGTCGTTTTTGTAAGACCGAAACTAATGAATTACATAAAAAGCCTGCTTTTATTTCTGTCAGATCTTATTTGCCCTCGTTGCCACAGGACGTTCCCTACTCGCTGTGGTTGAAAGACGCAACCATTAGTGGCTCATTATTGAAACGGGTCACTACAACCTCTGTCAACTAACTCGGCTATCGGCTTTTTTTTATTTTTCATTCCTTCTTAGACCTCTGAGACTCATTTGATTTGTACCGTACTAGAGTGCTAACCTTTGGCCAAGTCGTTTTTATGTCACACCATTCACATTCGGAAAATTCTACCAGTTCTTTTATTTCATTGTGTTTGGTGAAATTAAGACCATGAAATACAGAAGGGGAAAAGGGACATCAAGCTAAGCAAGAATGAATACTAAAAAACTGTTTCTAGGCACTGGTGGAAAATAAAGCTCTTATAAAAAAAAAATAAAAAATGAAAAATGATAAAAGCAAATGTAGTCCAAGCTTTCAGTGGATAATCAAAAGCTTTAATACATGAATGCCAGTTCTGAGTGCAGTCATTCAACTGTGTGAAGAGGAGGAGTGAACAGTGAGAGAGAGAGAGAGCATATGAGAAGGCAAAAAGATCAAATGTAGATAAACTGCTGATCCGAATCCGTATAGACGCATGACAGGGAGAGAGGATCGGGTTTAACCGAGCTGCTACTTAGGCATTAATAAGACATATTAAAACCACAAAGCCCGAAAGGGCTCTAACTTCATACTTTCTTTTAGCCACTTGGTTCCACACACTTTAACTTTTATGTTGACTACAGACATGTAGAAATTTACAGTCAAAACCAAAAATAAATGAATAAATGTTTGTTTCAGGGATCCAGTTGTGGTAATAAAACTGCATAATATGCTTAGACATTATTTAAACAGGCGGCATGGTGGCGTAGTGGTTCGATTCGGTCTGTGTGCGCGGAGTTTGCACGTTCTTCCTGAGCCTGGTCGGTTTCCTCCAGGTTTCTCCGGTTTTCTCCCACAGTCCAAAGACATGCACATTAGGTTCATTAGTATTCCTAAATTACCCATAGTGTGCTACTATGGATTGGCACCCTGTCCACGGTGTATTAAGCCTAATTCCCAAAGTCCCCTGGTATAGGCTCCAGGCCACCTGTGACCCTGTACATCATAAGCGGTATAGAAGGTACATGAATAAATGAATGAATGAATGAATGAATGATTTAAACACTGTTTATCAAAGCTGTAAAGTTTCTGTAACATAAAAATAAGTTTGTCTCTACAGCTGAGTGAGAGGAATAAAACTAGCTGATCTGGAACAGTTAGAACTGCTTGAGGATCCCCTCAGGACTCCACGTCTAATCAGAGTCTGAAGTGTTTGATTGTTCCCTATCCGACTGATGAGCGTGGTGATTTTTGTTCCTTAGTTGCATATCAAATTAATTAACACTTGAATAAATTATTAAATGCTCATTAACTGTGGAGGTTTTTTAGGGAAATGACAGACTTTGACCTGTGACGTATGGAATAGAGCTGTAATCGGGCCTTAAATGTCGAGCCCGACAAGTACATTTTGATTGACAGCCTTTTAAAAGCCCGAACCCGTTTACAGCCCGACATTATTCATTATTCAATACCCGTTTTGCTGTCGTACTTTAACAGAATGTCGCACTTTTTCAAAACGCATCACATGACCGCTCATTTACTGCGCGAGCCCGAGCCCGGCCCGAGCCCGTGTAAAATTATATTAATTAAGCCCGAACCCGATCGAACCCGTTGGGTCCTGTCGGGTCCCGTCGGGTTCGGGCAAAGATCTTCAGCTCTAGTATGGAATAAAGCAAAATGTTATAAGAACAATTAATGATGTTCAATTATAGATGTTCGAGACATAGCTGAATAATTTTAATTGCTACTAGCTGGTGTCACAATTGTGCTTGGGTCCCCATGCGTAGGTTTTTTTTTACTCCCTTTTTGTACTCCCCACCTCTCCTTTCTTTCTTTCTTTCTTTTTTTCTTTCTTTTTTAACGCCATGCCAGCTTTTACAGCTATATTCATGGCGAGAGTCAGTTTTTGTTATACAATGTTAAAACTAGATTAAATATATAAGATTAATTTTTTTCTAAGAACTTAAAAAAACTTTTTTTAAGTGTCAACAGAATGAAACAAGTTCCTGACAGGAGTAAAAGAATTACAGTCAAATAAAATATGTTTGATGGACAGAAGGGTTCTACACGATGAACCCTGTGGTGAATTTTCTCTGGATGATAAAAAATTTGTGTGCCCTGAAATAAACTGGTATTCCATAGAGGGTGTAAGCCCACCTCAAAACTAGAGCTGTGAACCACAGGTAGACTTTTGATTCAGTTTAATTCGATTTTTAGGGTATGGTGGCTTCCAATTCAATTTGATTCAACAGCACTATTGTTTACTGTCTGATTTGTCTCAAGCAGCTATACTGTACACCGATCAGCCATAACGTTATGACACTGAGAGGTGAAGTGAATAAGACTGTTCATCAACTACACACCAGTAACCTGGTGACAGGATCATGGGTACCTAAAACTTACCAATGACGCGGGGACCAGATGTCCAATTCAATCCCCCAGAAATGCCAATAAAAAAAAATTAAAATGCTAGCCACGATAGAAACGCACCAGAACATCCAGTGCCCACCACCTCCTATTTACATGGCCCAGCAGGTAAGGAGCTCAAGGCTGATGACCTGGCCTCCAAACCCTAAGAACCCCAAGAGTAAGCCCAACAAGTCCAATCTATAGAGGCCCCACTCCGCAAACCACAGCCCTGAAACCGTTCTGGTGATAGACACCACAGCAAACCCACAGAGACCCTGTGGAGCCACACCAAAAGGGGCCAGAGCCACCCTGATGACAAAAGGTGAACCGAAAAACCTAGCACTGCACCACGCAAACTGGCATTGCACCATGTATGCATTAAAGTAGACCTCAAAACATGGAAGTAGTTTGCGTTTTCTGCAGAGACTGTGATATATTTTTATACCACTCAAGCAGGCCGATGTTACGCGCTCCAGAGACTTTAAAGGTGAGACCGGAATACCGCCTTTTGATCTCTGTGAAAGGATAGAGTGGAAAAGAGCTGCCCGAGCTCCCGCGGCACCTTTACTCCCGCGCAGAGGCCACCTTTGCATCCCCGCCACAGAAGAGGAAAATCCTGCGAGGAGGACTGCATTAAGGCCCCTGATCCCAGCCGGGAAAGCCGCCCAGCCAACAGACGTCCAGGAGAGACTCCCGCCTGTGGCCACATCCATAGAAAGCTGGGAAGGGTCGGTCTTGGCTTGTGTTAGCGGAAGAGGTCATCGTCATGGGAGCGTGCAGGAGCGCTAACTCCGTGTGCTCCATCCTGCCACTCGAACCCGTTACAACATATACACGCTCATAAGAGCTCATTTGGTCAATAAAGTATAAAAAACAACTAGTGAGACTATTGGTTCGTATGGTTCTGAAGCCCTCTAAAAAAGACAATTAGGATTGATGTAAGACATCTGAAAGACTATTTTATTCTAGCAGATGCATCAGTGATAATCACATAAGTGATGCACTTTCATAAAGCTGCATCATAGCCTCTTATCTGAAGGTGGACAGCACCTCAATGTTTCCCTTACATGATGAGTAAGAACTGCGTCTCCACCCACATGCTGAAATACTGGATGGTCCACAGACACCTGCAATCAAACTCATAAAGCACTGAGAAACACAGACCCCAAGGGTGGAATAACAGGGCAGGTCTGCTGAAAGATATCATATAAAATAAATAAATAGATATCTTTCATGAGACAACATGCTTACCGTCATGAAAAAAGACCCTGTCAAGACACTATTTATATGCATGCTGCGTGCAGTGGCACATTGTCTTAACAGAGGCACTGGGCTGGCAGGGTGCTTTGTTAGAAGAATATTCAAGATGATGATTTTATCACATTTCCTAGCTCCCTTTACTGATCGATTCCAACTGCAGTAAGTTATTGATCAAAGAATGACATCGCTGTCAGTAAAGCTAATTCCATTATCCGACCTCATTCCAGGTCTTGCACCTTTACGCACCATAACAACCAGAATAACATCTGTTTTCTCCCATCTGTCTGTCTGACACTTCACTCATCCATGACGTCTTTAATTAGCTGTTGAGGAATGCATTAAGTTCGAAATGCAGTCAACCTTGACATGTTTCATGTAATTAGCACAAGCTGTAAACTGCTGGATGCTAAACCAGCACCAGGAAGCATCCGTTGCCCTTACTTCAGATGCTCTTTTTAGGCTCTTTTAAACAAATTATTTAACATACAAACAAAGGTTTAATAGATTCAACTGCTCTAAAATATACCCTAGCTTTTGCAGAAAATACAAATATCTTGTGTCTTCTGCAAATACTCATATTTTGTGACGGAATCGCTTCCTAATCTTCATAAAACATCAGTGCTATTGGATCAAAAACTGAAATTCCCAAAATTTAGACTGAATAGAATGGACAGTATAAATACAATTCACAACTCTACTGATTACTTACAAAACTGATCTGTATGCAGTAGAGATGCGCCGATCAATCGGCCCATGACCAGAATTGGACAGTTTTCAGCTTAATCAGCAATGACTGATGATCAGCCGATCAGCTTGGGATATAACTGATTCTGTGCTGATCTCACGTGCACACCCAAGTGGCACAGTTGGGCCTGGCCATCTGGAGATCATGAGTTTGAATCCCACTACAGCCAGGAGTTCTCATGTCAATCATAGTGGCACTGGTCAATCATGTGTGTCTATGTCTAGATCTATTTTATTATGCAGGCTGCTTGTCAGTACCGCGTATTATGAAAACTACAGCAGGGGGCAGAGCTTTTTCTTACAAAGTTCCAAAGTTATGGAATAGCCTTCCAATTAATGTTTAAAAACCTATTTGTTTACCCAGGCTTTCTGTAAATAGATTTTCCTAAAAGAGCAGATCTGGGGTACTCATGGACGTACGTTTAGATGCTGTCTTCCCCACTCTCATTGATCACTCAGGTTTGTTGACGGTAAAGTGATTGGTCGCTTTACATCTC
>JAOTRS010000048.1:10389361-10406664 GCA_028565755.1 Dinotopterus cunningtoni | reverse complement strand
CCGACCGATATCCGATGACGGACTTACGGCTATATCGGACCCGATACCGATATCATATCGGATCGGGCCCATCTCTACATTTAACATTTGCAAGTTTACCTTAATAATAAAAAAAAGCTATTTAAAAATTGTGAATAAATTCTAAAAATAAAAAAACAACTCATAGATTTTATTAACTGTATCGACTAACAAAAAATTTATTAAAATTGCAAAATCATTAAAATCATATCTCCAGTATAAAACGAATAATAATAAATATATACACAGTTTTTTTGGCATTAGGGGTCTGTGCACCAGCACTTTTAATTTAAAATGAAACACAAAATGTGAATGAAGTCAAGAATGTCAGCTTTAATTCAAGGGGTGTAACAAAAGTGTGCCGTTGTCTATTCAGAAACAACAATAATTTTAAAACACATGCCCCCATTTGAGGGGCTCATAAATAATAGAACAAAAATAACATTTACAAACATAATGAGGAAATTCAATACTTGGATGAAAATCTTTGGGACTCAAAAACTGCTTGAAGTCTGGAAGCCATGGACATGACCTAATGCTGAGTTTCCTTCCTCAAGATGCTTAGCCAGGCCTTTACTGCAAGTACAGCTGTCTTGTTTGTGGGACATTCTGCCTCCAGTCTTTATTACCAGTGGTTTGAAGCTTGTAAAGCATCTGTATTTATTTCATAAAGCTGTCTCTTGACTTTAGACTTCGACAATGAGACAGTGTTCTCACCCTGGCTAGATATTGTGAAAGCAGTCTTCTTAATCACTAGACATGATTCTGCAATCATCCACTTCTGTGATCTCCCAGGCTTTTACTGTTCTTAAACTTGCCAGTTAATTACTCCTACTTTTTAATAATGTTCCAAACTGTTGTATTGGTCACTCCCAGTGTTTTTGCTATCGCTCTGATGGGTTTATTTAGTTTTTTTCTAGCCTACTGATGGCCTTCTTCACTCCCATAGACACCTCTTTATACATGTTTAGAGTTCAAGTTAACAGTCGCCAAATGCAAACACTCAGAACCACCTACATTCCTTTTATTGGTTTTATTAGTCATGAAGTAATGCAGGAACAGGCCACACCTGGCCATGCGACTACTTGTCAGCTATTTATTTGACTACCCCAAAATTGGAGTGTGTATATAAAATTGAATGTAATGTCTGAATAGTTAACACAACACTTTTGTAAAACTCCTTGAAATAAAGCTGAAATGTTTCATTTCAAATTCATTATATGAATTTTTCCAAAAACAGTATACATGTTAAAAATATGTATAATGTTAGAAAGAAATACTGTATACTCCATAGTGTATCCTTAATCCTGTATCCAATACATTAGATTTCCTGCGATGTAGTAGACAATCTTGGCAGAATCTTACACAGTAGCCCTTTTGTAGATGACTTACATATCTAAGTGATTACATTCAGTAGGCTTTAACTGGGCAAAAAAAGGCAAAAAAATAAAAATAATACACATCTCGCTATTTTTTGTCTATGTCAGTGCACTGAATGTCTCAATAAAAATCAAACTTTACCCCACAACATATGTACAATGGTGCTGCTGTGTTTAGGGCCTCAAACTTTTCACCCATTTTATAACCAAAATATCTCCATATTTTACATAAACCCACTCTCTGCTGCTGCAATTTCTTTAAGTCTAGTCTCTCCTCTCTCTACTTTTGCTCATGATTCGTTTAAAGCTTTCCAGGGCATACCTTACAAACTCAGGGTTTTTTTTACCTCTACATCATTGCGATCAGCACTGTGCTTAAACAGACCTTCTCATAGTAAAATTATTGATTATTTCAAAATGCTGGTAGAGTACTATTTTTAAAACAGTACCTTTATAGTATTGGCATACTGTGCAACACTATATTGTTCATGATTTGTTTTCTGTTCCCAGTCGAACTAAATTTCCCACTAAAGTGCAACCTCTAAACGGTTTCTGATTTTTGACTCTTTAGCCATTGTACAACCACTGACAAAAAGACAAAAAATATTATAGCCAATAGTGTCATGTCACCTTTCACTTCCATCCCCCCAGCTATCAAGCAGCACATTCTTTAAACAGAGCTATTAACTATGTGCCTTAGTGAATCAGACATTAGTATAATCAATTCACAGTTTGCAATCTGATATTGACTTTAAAAATTTCCCAGTTGCTCCTGCACCACACTCGGAATTGAATATTTAAATGCAAGTTCCTCTTTTCTCACTTTTGGCGCTAAACTGTTTTTAAAAAATGCTAGAACTTGTGGATGAGACATGTGCAAAAGATAAAGAGAAAACACATTTAACTCTGTAAGATCTGTACTTAACAGCGTGAAAAAAACATGCAAACCTTACCATTTCCCAGGCCACCACACACATCTAAGCAACACACGGCTTGTGTTTACATCCTCTATAATTTGTCCAAGTATACTGTAAAGAGCCTCCATATTCATTATCATCTTTTAGTTTTAGTTAAGCAGTTACTGGGCAGGGCAAATTTGTGATGGCTAGATGACTGAGTCAGAGCAACTTGTGGGATGTGCAGCTCTTGTGGGATGTTTCCAATCTGTAGTGGTCATGACCTCCCAAAAACGATCCAAGGGAGGAAAACTGGTGAACCAGCGACAGGGATATGGGAGGCCAAGGCACATTGATGCGCATGGGGAACAAAGGCTGACCTGGGTAGTCCAATCCATTAGAAGAGCTATTATAGTTCAAATTGTTGAAAAAGTGAATGCTGGTTCTGATAAAAATGTGTAAGAACACACAGTGCATAAAAGATTGTTGCGTATGGGGCTGAGTAGCAGCAGACCAGTCATGGTGTCCATGCTGATTCGTGCCCACTGCAATAGGTACGGGAGCGTCAGAACTGGACCACGGAGCAATGGAAGAAGGTGGCCAGGTCTGAAAAGTAATGTTTTTTTTACCTTATGTGGATGGCCGAATGCAACTGGTGAAGGCAGTGTGATGCTTTGGGCAATGTTGGCAACAGAGGTGGCAAGTAACAAAGTACAAATACTATTATTAGTATTTTTTTTTTTATTTCAGTATTTTCTGTATATTATAGTTTTTACTTCTACTCAATACATTTTTTTATGAAAAACCTGTGCTTTTACTTAACATTTTTTTAGATTGAGATCCATTACTTAGGGTGCATAATGTTTAGGTGTGTACTTCAACTATATTATATTCTGTAAGCTTGCAGTATGCCCATGTTTAATTTCATAGACTCCATTATGTAGCTAAAAGTTTAATACGCTAACAATGCTACCTGGCATTTATTTAATTAATGTAGATTCTTGTCACTATCAACAAGTTATGGCATCCTGTCCAGTGCCTCCCTTCCCATAGCTTCAGTAATGTAATAATCTCTCATTTATCATTTTAATTTGCCTTTGTGAACAAACAAATCCCATTTCTCTTGGTTGATTTTTCTTTTTATTATTATTATTTTAGGGCATAGAGCCAAGCACTATAGCCATGGCTATTCGAAGCTGCAACCTTTAATTTTCTAACAAGGTTAATCAAAGATTTATTTGTAGTATCTGAAAAGCCACAGCTTCCTTGATATAAAACTATAAGCACGCCAGAGTGACTACTTACAGCAGTGTAACATGGTTTCTTCTTTATCCATAAAACTCTCCGGTGCTGAAAGATATTCAACGTTCTAGCTGTAATGTATTTTGTCTAAACAATTACACAAAGTTCACTCCCCTCCGTCCAGCCATTTATAAACCAACCAACCAAATAATTAATATAACTTGTGATAAATAAATAGGCCTAAAACATTTATCCCTTGTAATGCCTGCAAGGTTTCATTAAATTGTAAAGCATCTGACTGCAGGCAATGAGTTGTCAATTTATTTTTTATTAACTAAATCTTACCTCAACTTTGTTCACATGGAATTTAACTGCACAAAATGTACAGCGCCAACTGTTGAATTTTGGAATGAACTAAATTTTTTACGTGTCACCGTGAAGTGCACGTAATGAAGGTCTGAGATCGCGTGGATTTCATTTACACACTCATAAGCACATATTAAAAAATGTACAGGACCATCTGTTACATTTTGAAATGAACTAATGATTTTTAAGTCTTTTTAAAATTTGTTCAGTATTTTTTACATGATGCATGCACAAACAAACAAAAATTCCAAAAACCATCTTAATGTGTTCTATTACTCCTCTTACATCCCCCGAATTATTTTTCTGCAAATATCTTCGATATGTACAGACACGTCAACTTTACAGTTTTATTAAATGTCTAGGATATTTGGATTAACTTATCCTTTAGTTAAAGGAAATTAGATTTCTGCAGAAAACTACTCTTTACTAGACATGGAAATTCATGATATCAACAGCATGGACTTCACTTGTGTTTAAAATACTTGTGTTTTAATGACTCAGTCAGACAGATACCCAGAAAAATCAGTTTCCTTGTGGCGTACATGTGCCTCTGTATTTAAATTAAATTTTAGAGCACATGCTTAGTTTACTTGAGTAAAAATGTGAAGTGAACTTCTACTTGTAGTCGAGTACATTGTTAGGCAAGTACTTTGAGTTTGTGTACATCTGCCACCTCTGGGTGAAAAACCTTGGGTCCTGCCATTCATGTTACTTTGGATACCAGGATACTCCCAACCCTGGAGATATATCCATAGTTTCTGTGGCAGTTACATAAGGAGTCTGTTTCCAGCTCGACGCCTGATTCTCATTCACACACTATGGGCAATTTAGGAAAGCCATTTAGCCTAATGTACATGTTGTTGGATTGTGGACGTGTCTTTGTACTGTTCAGAGGAAAAAAAGAGTGCCTGGAGGAAACTCACCAATCATAGGTAGAAAACACTGTGCCACTACTTTGACCCATACTACCTACCTAAACAACGGTATACGCCTTCATGGAAACAGTATTTTCTAATGGCAATATCCTATTTCCGCAGGATAATGCCCCCTGACACTGCAAAAATTGTTCAAGAACAGTTTGAGGAGCACAACAATGAGTTTGAGGTGTTGAACATGGCTTCCAAATACTTCAGATCTCAATTCAATCAAGAATCTACAGGATGTACTGGAACAACAAGTCTGATCCATGGAGGCCCCACTCGCAACGTTCAGGATTTACAGGATCTGCTACTGGCAGCTTGGTGCAAGATACTACAGCACACCTTTAGAGGTCTAGTGGAGTCACCCATCCATAAGGACAATGTCTTTAAGAATCACCAGCCAAATTGAAATTACAGCAGTGTTTCCCAGACACAGATACTTGGGTGGGCAGGTATACTTTTTAAAAATCTGTTCGGGAAAAGGATGCCATCCGTGGTCGATTAACTAGTAGCGGACAGTTTCCTTTTGCGTTACCACTCCTGTACCTGATTATTCTGCTACCGCGAGAGCGGTGTACTGAGAGGCAGTAAACACAGAAACACAGTTTCACACAGTGAACAGCTCTTCTCTAAAAGCTGAAGATGATTAACCCTTTGAACTTAACTGGCACAATCTTGCGGCAACACAGCATTGGTCAATGATTAACTGATTTTAAAAAAACTTTTTAAAAACTTGTAAGGAAGTCCACCGGGCTGTGTCGACAGGGGAGGCTTCGGACATTAAACTACTGTATGCATTTGGGTCTTCACATACTAGAAGACCCAAATGCATAGTTTAATGTCTGATATACAGAACCAATTTACATGTTTTAAAAATAATGATAAGATTGGTTCTATATGTGTGTGTGTGTGTGTGTGTGTGTGTGTGTGGAGAGTGTGGAAAGGAGGTGAAGAGGCGTGTACAAGCAGGTTGGAACAGGTGGAGAAAAGTGTCAGGTGTGTTATGTGATAAAAGAGTATCAACAAGAATGAAAGGAAAATGTACAAGACAGTGGTGAGACCAGCGATGCTCTACGGCTTAGAGGCAGTGGCACTGAAGAAAAGACAGGAGACAGTTGGAGGTAGCAGAAATGAAGATGTTGAGGGTGGATAGGATCAAGAGCGAGTCCATCAGAGACAGCCCATGTTAGATGTTTTGGAGATAAAGTCAGAGAGGCCAGATTAAGGTGGTTTGGACATGTTCAGAGGAGAGATTGTGAGCATATTGGTAGAAGGATGCTGAGGTTGGAACTGCCAGGTTGGAGGTCTAAAGGAAAACCAAAGAGGAGATTTATGGATGCAGTGAGCGAGGACATGAAGTTAGTTGGGGTGAGAGAAGAGGATGCAGAGGATAGAGTTAGGTGGACGCAGATAATTCGCTGTGGCGAAAATCTAAGTAATCTTATGAATCTGTGCTATTTCATTTTCATTTTTTGCTCAGTCATGTTTGTATAGTTGATTAAAATAAAATAAAATTCAGGACATCATATTGCCTAGGTTGTGCTAAAGAAAAAGATATGTCACTCTATACTGCAAAATCCTGACATCAGATATATTTATCAAAACATGGTGATGCAAAAAAGTGGCTAAAATGCTCTGGTTTTTAAAAGCTACGTGCTCTGACAAACAGCGCCATCTTTTTCCACCAAAGAGTGTTTAGTTCTTCACGTATTGGTAGATTGGTAAGTAGGTGGCATCTCTGAAATGTGAAATGGTTAGAAATTTCAAATAAATGAAAATATTGTGTTAAAGACCTGTGGGAAACACTGAAGAAGCTGTCTGTTGAAATATGTATATCTTAAAAAGAGTGATTATTGCAAGCTACAGTATGTGGGTCAAAGAAAACAAAAATGCTGCCCTGTTTGAGAACAAAAGCACTGCTGATAGCAGATACTCACACTCACTGTTATCTGGTGTTCGTTCTACACTGATGACGTAATCTACGAGCAGGGATCGTTGGCAGGAAGACAAAATCATGAGTCTATTCCTATAAATCTCTCTATGCTTTCTGACTCTTGAATCTTCAGTGACTTCATTCATTTCATTGATTTTATCCAAGACCTGACTCTGTGTTATCATACGTTTAATTACATGTGATAATGATAAAATTTTAATATATCATTGATACTAAATCAATTCTATCACTGATTCAATGTTTAGGACAAGCTCGGTGTGAATTACTTCACAAACAGGATCTCTCACATTCCTTACACTAAAGGAAAAAAGCACTGATTTTGCAAAAAAAATACTTTCATGCAACTCTCGTTCTTAAAACATGCACATCCTTATCAGCACCACAGACTCTTCTCCTAAGAGTGTTCTGATTACAGATATGCCTTTTGACTACAGATATAGTCAACCTTGCACCCTTGATCTCTGTAACAGTGGTGATGATTCCTGAATTATTCTAGATAAAGACCCTGTCATCTACAGCTCGCATTTGTTACAGAAGATTTAAGGATAAAATAAAATGGACATCCAAACTAATTTTTCTTCTGTAACGTGATCTATTTCCAAGGGAAGCACCACATTTATGTGGGTAGAATATAAAAAAAAAATTGTGAAAAGCTGGTGTTACAAAACAGTGCTACCTATCTAGATGCTGTCCACCAACTTGTTAGTTTATTGTACGGAGAAATGTTACTCAGCTATGGTTTTGGATATTTTTATACATACTAGCAATGCATACATAGACAATAATATTTTACTAGTAATGATACTGATATTTGCCCAATTGCAATAGAACTGCAGCATGTAGTCATCTTAGTCTGATCAACAACATCACATCAGTCCGGTCCGATCAAAATTGATTTTTTTAAGACAATAGTTCATACACTAGGTAAACACTTGATCTGATTGTTTCTCTCTTGTCAGAATAAAGATGTTCTTTCTGCTCGATGGTGGGGTAACATTAGGTGACATGCTGAGTTTCCAGGAAGGAAATTTTGCTTCAATTCCCAACTCTTTCCCTCTAGTCTTTACTTTCATCTGCTGAGTCTCTGGCTGAAGGAGCACTGATTGACTCACTAGTTTCACACAGAGTAAATACTATAGGTGAGACTGAATTCTTGTAAGCAGTCTTATTGCAGAAGGCAGGATTTATCGGAAAAGGTGGGAAGCCTAACCTAAACTCAAACTTCTCATTCTATTTCAATCAAGCAAGCATAATGACTTTACGCATGACACAAATGGTTATGTTCTGATTAGGTTCTTATGAGATCAGCATCCATGTAAATAGTTCATAAGAGATGGAATCTCTAACCAGAATGATTTTAATAGGATTGAAGAAATAATGTCCCTGTAAGCATAGCTACCGACTGCTTTCACAGCTGAATACTGGATGGATATACACTTTTCTTTTTCAAAATTCAGCCATGCAGACATCCAAGACAGGTTCCAAACCACTGTCAAAGGATATATCATTTTGCATTGATTTAACATTAAGGTTCCACTAAAATTAATACCAGTAAAAAATCAGGCCAGTAAAACATTAAATGTTTCTTTAAAGTGGGCTAATTGTAAAAATGCACTTTTAGTCATTTTTAGATTTTTTTAGGTGGGCATCTAGTGTGAGTGTACAAATAAAAACATAAGAAAAAACATTCCCATCTTTGCGTCATTTTTCCCATTTTTGTATTGTATGGGACTTAATCAACCTGATTAGATTTTTCCCATATTGTGATCTCATATAAGAAGATACCCTCCACTTATTGCACTGTTCTCTAGAGGGGCAGAGCTCAGCAGTAGCTCATTTGCATAGGCATGAGATAATGAGAACCAATATGATATCTGTCATTTTTGTCAGAAGTAAAAGATTTTTTTTTTAAAACACACTACTCATTGAATTATAACCTTTTCTCAATTTTATCACCTGGTGGGATATTTTATGACAATGCAAATAAAAAGACTTTCTTTTATCAACCATTATATTAACCATTTTAATTAAACCACAGCTTTGCTGTAGCATATTTTTCTTCTTTTCATTTAGTCCTTGAATAAATGCAGCTTATTGGCTCACTATCAAAAAGGCTATGTAAATTGTTTGTGGACTCATGTAAACTAGATGTATAGTATATGTTGTCCTGAATGTATATGAGACATAAATTAGGGATAAGTGGGTGGGAGCTGGTTTCCACACAGCTGAAGCGGATTTATTATTTACGCTCGAATGACGGCTTACTTAAGGTATTTTTTTTTTGGTCTGTCTGGAAGTTGTTCTGTGTGTAAATTGTATGCCTCCCTGAATGTGAAGTCAAAGATAACGGAGTCTGTGGAATATAACAAGCAGAACACATCTGCCCATCTGTTTCATAAAAAAGTGCTGTAAAGGTAAAATCATCTTAACAGGAAGAGACAGTGCTTAATATAATGCTCACTCTACCATCTTTGTTCTGAAACACTTTCACGTACTTCAACCCTGTTAGTTTTCGTATCAGAGATAAAGGATCTGGATGAAGGTTACTGTTTTGCATCCGGAAAGGCCAAAGGTGAGGCAGGGCTGCTTCTATAAGAGCTATACAGTACAAGAACTCTACTACTAAGCACTACTATGAGCTCAAAGTTGATTTATGAAATAACATCAATCTGACTCTAAGCTAAAGCTCTGGGGCAAAAAAAAAGCACATAACTACTTATTAAATTTCACGCAAGGGACAAACAGTCAGGTTTTGCCAATAGTTTCATAGCCTGCAAAAGAACTCTGTGACGTCACCCACAGGTTTTCTGGAGAGCGGTTTTAAAGCTCAACTCTCGGAGCTCTTGTCCTTGCCATCTTGGCAGGCGTTGACTCCGCCCAAACCTGGGTTAATCCATAAGGTTTACTCACTCAAGGGCAGAAAGAACTGAGGTTGACTGTTGGTTGTAACATGTCTACTAACCATAGTTACCACAAGATAGCTAACTTGCCTAGTTGGCTAACATTAATTTAGATATTAACCTTGCATTCGATTGAACGCTACATGTTTGTAAACTACACCAATTCCAGTTAGCTGCTTAGCTAAAGTAATGCATAACGCTTTGACACCTAAAATGGAGCTGTCCCTCAAATCAACCATGCCTAAATTATGCATAATTATATAGCTTAATGTAATTTTACATACAAATACATGCCTGTACAGTTGTCCTGAAGGGGAAATCTAGCTATGGAGACCCAAACCATTTTTTGGACCAGGCTGTAAACGTTTATTTCATTTGTAAATTTGACATTGCAACATGGGGCATTTACTCCTTTCCCCACTCCCAGATATTCAATCACCTCACAGTATGATATAAAAGGTGATGCTGACACTGTCTATTGTTACACGGCAAGGGCTCCCCGCTACAACGACACAGGCATTCCTCAGTAAATGTAAATGTGCGCATCACAGTATGACGTAAAGTTGATGATGGCCTGGCCTAGTGTTCAAAAAATCTGACATGCCTGTAACACGCTACCTACTGTTACATTCGAAGAGGAACACCTGTGACACACCCACAGTTTTATATAAAAGTTGGTGACACTACGTCACAGTATGACATAACGGTATGCATCACAGTACAACATGTAACACAACCTGCACAACAAAGGCACAAGTACGATTTCGGTTGTATATGGCTGTGTAGGTCAAAGGATGAAATTGGCGACAGAGATTTCAGAGAGTTCATGTCTGGAGCTGGTGTCGGTTCAGAGCCAGTTTAATAGTACACCTCCTAAGAACCTTTGATTTTCTAGGGCTAGAGAATTACATCATATGGTCACTGCATACGTCTGTGTGTTTCTACTTTTACAGAAATGCTAGCTGCGATGTTAGCAGCAAACAAAATAAAAAATGTCAGCAGCAAAAGAAATGCTAGCACAACAGCAGCAATGGCAAACTTCAACATGGCTTTGTGAGCAGTTCTGGCTTTATAATTACTCCAAGGCATTTGAGCTGCCCATTGCATATTGAGTCCATTTTTTTTACAGATGGTGGTCACAAGCATTTAGTTGGTCCTGATAATCCCACCCCCAGCCCACCTGACTTGAGCGGTTATTTGTTCTAGCCCTGCAAAGTGTTGGTGCCTCTGTGGAACCATTTTTTCTGTCCAAGAACTGGTACTTTGCCTGTCTGAAAACAAAGAACTGATTTAAAATTGGGCACCAACTCCAAACTACCTCCAGAACAGCCTTGGTGGAAAAGGGGTAACTGATGACAAGCGTTCTCAGAAACGGTCCCAGAGCCCTAATGTGAAAACGCCCTAAAAACTCAGCCAAGAACGTTATTACAAAATCAGTCATGGCTGTCATTGAAAATTTTAATTATAAACATTAATATGCAAGTCGGCTGGTGGCTATTTTCCTTTAAGCAAGTTTAAATGAACTATCAAAAACAATGCCGTGTAAACAGATGCACTGTATCACAGCATCAGTTTCAATATCCTGTCAATAAATAATGTGATGTTCTCGGATTTTTTAAACAATCCTCAATATGGTCACGGCCACATTTCTATTATTAACAATATTCAACGCAGAGTCGTGTGTTAGAAACCCCTACGTACTGTAGCTACGCGGTTAGCAGCGGACCGTTCCCGCCCAAATTCCCCAACCTGTGATTGGCTGTTGACCGCGCGTGCCGCGAGTGGACCCTAAACTGTCACCTAAATCATCTCGTGCACGCTACATCCGAGAAGCGTTTAGGTTTTTAAACACGAACAAACCCACTGAGCACGGGACACAAACGCGCGAGCACGCACGCACTGTTAAATAACCAGCCAGGAACAGAGCTAAAGATGCTTTCCGCTCCTGAAAGGATCAATTCGAGATATTATACACACATTTAATAATTATACCAACTAATAACCCTGAAACTACGTGCAAGAATATATTTAAGGATTCACAGTTTTAAAAGTACCCATACCAAATTGAGGTGACTATTACGAAACAAGGAAAGCGAAAAAAGACACTGTTATTGTCAGAAATAGCTGAAAACACTGATAACTACTGAGATAATGTGTGGTTCACGTAAATATAAATTAACGTCATAATGTCAATGTGAGAGTATGTTTGTTTTTACCGAACATAAGAAATCAGTTCCAGTCTTAAATTAAGTGACCTAGCTAGCTAATGTTAGATGAGCTAGTCAGTGTGATTTGAATGCAGGCTGTGTTTGTGTGTGTGTTTGTTTGAGAGCGAGAGAAATAAATGCACCGTTCAAACAGGTCCGCTCGTGCACCTTCCACTTGACTCTCCATCCCTTCACAAAGCTACGTTAGATCTTTTAAAATTTGTAATCAAACCCAGAACCACCATATAAACATGCACACTTGCATATCTTCTCTGCACAAAGTAAAGAAGAAATGCGCAGTGCTTTTAAAGCGAATCTTACCTGCACTGCCAAGGAAAAGAAACACCAAGATGATCTCCTTGGTCAGAAGCACTGCCATCCTTCGTCTTTCCTTCATGCAGCTATGACTATATAATCCGAATGGATTCAGATTGGACTCGGAGTTGTTTGTTAAACTGTTACAGGGAGAGGTTTGGACAGCGCTGCGGTTTAAAATAGCACGCCCGTGTGTCAACGAGGCAGAAGTAAGCGCGCGTGCATACAGGCTGCTTTCGTAGCGCGCGCACGCACGCACACACAAACAGAGAGAGAATCCATCCGCCCAATCATTCATCCGTTGGGAAGCTTGGGAAACTGTGCTCGAGCCCCCCAGTCCAAGGGGCTCCATTCCCAAACACCTTCGTGTTCCCTACACTATTGCACTACATTGAAAAAGGAATAATGGCTGCTAGACACTACATTAGTGCACTACATGTCCAATCACGGTTGCTAATCCAGGAAGCTGAAGAAAGGGTATCCGTCCATCCCAAACAGGCTTGGTTTACAGACGGAGATGGATGTTGCAGCGCTGTGTTTTGCATTCAGCAGCCTACCATATGGATAAGAAATGCAATTGGATGGATTTAGGAATAAAATATCAGCGTGTCGGATGTTTTATTTATTTATTTATTTGCATTTTTTCGCATCTTCGAGTAACCTGCTTGTGAAACACTATAATACGAGCTTAAACCTGCAAGGTTCTGCTAGTCAACCACTATCGCCATTTTGGCTAACCAGCTAAACCAGCACTTACCAGTAAAAAACAATTTGGGCCAGGATTAAATTCCTGCTGGTTTAAGCTGATACTTCAGCAGGGTTACAGCAGACAAAGAACTAGCCTGTGAAAATGGTTGTGTTGAAGGATTTTCCTTTCTATCTCATCTCACAGTCTCTAAATAATGATGTGACTCACGGATGAATGAACTGATAGCCTCCTTTGTCTTCAGCTGAGCCCTGAGAAGGCCCTGGCTTTAGGAAACCTCCATGTGGTCGCACCAATAAATAACAGTGTTTCCCTTATAACCATGGATTTTAAAAATATGCAGAAAAAGACTATCTGTTTTATATTTGCAAATATGATTTTTGCTTATTTACCCACCTTATTTCTCTGAAAATCATTTCCAACAAAATGTAATGTCTTTCAGATCAGATCAAAAGCATGTAGCAAATTGTACAGAAACGTGAAATGGCTATTAAAGGTTTCTTTCTTTCTTTATTTATTTATTTTTCTCTCTCACACAACATAGTATGTAACATAGTAGATCCAATTTATCATCACATAGCTATGGGGTACTAAATCTAAGTCAGGAAGCTATGTTTACACAAGACTCTTTTTGTACTTGTGCCCTGTTCAAGTTCTTGATTTAATACGTTCATTTATCTTCTGAACCTTTAGGAGTCTATCCCAGGAACGCTGGGTAGTTGGCGGGAATGCATCCTGAACAGGAGACAGTGGATCACAGGGTATCATGCTCACACATTAGTACCAAGGCACAATATAAAATGGCCAAACAATATTATAGCTTTGGGAGGTAAAAGGAAAATAGGCACCCTCAAGGAAACCCATACTGACACAGGTGCTGTGAGCAGAAACACTACCAACGGAAGCTATTTTAATACAGTTAAGACAAAATATACTTTCTGGACTTAAACAAGGCACACATTCTTTTAAACTTCTTCAAATTTGGCTTTGATTAAAGTGGTGCCCAATTCACATATGTAAATGATTCCTCATGGTCCCAGAATCACTCTTTTACAATTTGAGCTTGATAAATCTTGGCTCTGTCTAAATATTCCTGGAACATCAGGAAAGAAAAAAGTGATAACCTGGTCATTCAGTACATTCAGGTAGCCAACATGCCACATGCTGAGCCTAGACCTGACCAACTGAAGCAACCCCAGATCATAACACTGCTTCCAGAGGCTTGTACAGTGGAGTGCACATGATGGGAAGCACATGAAGCTGTGCAACCTTCTTATCCTGACATGGTCTGTTAAATTTACATGAAAAAAATTATTTCATTGGTTGCACATTAATGTTATGGCACCTCAAGATGATTAATTTATGTTGAATATGCAGTACTGTCTTAAATTTTTGCTTCCAAAGAGGCAATTGTTATTGTAGTCTTGAGGAATAGTTCTACAGACTTCCTTTTTTTCACTCTCATTTCTGGCAAGGGTTTGGTTCTCATTTTCAGAGGATCGTTTTTGTTTAAGTCATACACACAACCTATGAATCATTCAAACAAAAAACACATCTAACTTGCATGGTCCAGTGAGAAACAGGTGCAAATGACAGATGATCAGACACTTTAATTAAAATTGTCTTTCCATAGATTTCCACCTGACATTTTAAATCATGGATACATTCAGTTTTGACAAAAACATATTGCATGAGTTTGGGTATATAATGTGACTACATGTGTAATATAATTGAATTTAAGCCAAATAGAAGTTTGGCAACATCTCTAAAAAGCTGGGCAAGTACAGGATCATGACAAATCATCCACAATACAATCCACTAACCCAGTAATCCATGTACAATTTATTATTCAGAAGCTCTTGTTAAACTTTTTGCCATGACAAATATGCTTGTTCAGTGTTGCAATGGCTTATTGAATATAAACTGTTTTTTTACAAAGAAAGTCTGTCCTAAGCACTTCCATCTATCTTGAGCAAATTATTGAAAGAGATGTAATAATATTCTGATGAGAAGTTACAATGGGTACACTGTGAACTGCCAAACCCTTTGCCAAGTCTTGAAAGCTTCTTTGATTCTTTCCTGATAAATATTTCCAGCTCTTCTGCCTTCACACCTGCTAGACCTCTCTATTTCTTCTGTCCTATTTATAATTGAGAAGAAAATCACTGGTAAAAGATGTAAATGACATTTACATTGACATTCGTAGTTGTTGAAGTAAAACATATGCTTACCTTAATCTTATCTATCTTCATCCTTTTCTATGTTCTATTTCTATCTTCCATGAATAATTAGCAAATGATATCAAAAGTGGAGATACCCAGTGGGAACAAATTTAGCAATAAAATAATGATGAGTTCAATTTATTAGCTAATTTCTGACAAGCTTTTAATGTCACACCTACTGCATTCCTTTTCGTTGCTATGATTTAAAATCTGGAGCTGTAAGGCAGCAGTTCAGCCCGACAAGCCACCATGCTGCTTCAGGTCTCCATGCTGACCTGTAAAATGTTTAGTGATTTCATGGCAGTGATTCTGAAAATATTCTCTCTGCACAGCTGCGTGTAGATGTTAAACAAACAAATAAGCTCTGTTGTTTTTTCTTTAAAGCTTGTTGCCATCGGGTGCCATCTAGAAGATCCTGAATATTGAGTATACAAAATAAAATTTTTGGCTCCCAAGTGGTTTTGTATCTTTACATTAGAGAGAAAAATGAGCTGTGTGGTCTAGGGGCGATGGAATGAGACACCCTCTCTTGACTGTCAAGCACGTCAATATCTTGCGCATCCGTGACGACATGTACGGGGATGAGGGTAGATTTCCTTCGAATGTATTTTCCTGCCCTGTGACAAAATATGAAAGTTCCAAAATTTTGGTTGGCTGGCCTCACAAGTCTTGAAGTCTTCACTTTTTCAATTTGGTAGCTGTTTTATAATGAGAGAGAGATAGCCGTTGAGTAGGAATTGTCCAAGAGTAAATTAGAAAGAGAACATAAAGTAAACTCTCAATTATTTAGAATACAATATACACAGTTAGAGCCCCAGCTCTAGCTTGCTTGTCGGTTGTGACCATTTACTTAAGCTGGAGCATGCTATTATTTCAGAAAAACCAATCCTGATACTGCCAGTCTAGTTATCACATGCAACCACAGACCTGAATTTCTAACAATCACAAACAGTAGATCTCACAAGATAAGATAGCCACTTAGTCTCCTTGTACCAATGCCTACCAAGGTTAAGAACCACTTGTAAAGAGATATTGAACATTCATGCATCTTGATATTGTATACTCAAGCATCCCTTGGTTGAAGTGCTTTTTTATATTCTTAGCTTTGTTCGTGCAGACTGCTCTCTACAGTTCAGACCACTGGTTTTCAATAAGGTTTAAATCTGTGAACTGAGATGGCCACTGCAAAAAAAAAAAAAAAAATTTCTTCATCCAACTGTTTTCATATTGTGTTGATTCGTAAATAAGTTTTAAGTCCTTGTCTTATTCTTTAGGAGCTACACATACACTGCCCGTCAAAAAAAAGTTACTTTTAGAAGCTTCAAAATATTGCCTTGCATCATCCAATAAAAAAAAGAAATAATCAGATTAATAAAGAAAAGAATGAGAAGGGGAAAAAGCATGAGAATTTATGGAATTGGGGGGAAATGTGGTCAAAAAAAATATGGATGACCTTAAATTAATTATTTGGTGAAGTTGTGAAGGAAAAAATAAAAAGGCAGTAGAAACCATACTGTTTTATAGTTTTATAGTGAATGTAAGACCATTTCCACATGTACAATGTGTTCTGATGAGTTCAGATTGACCCTATTCCAGAGCAATGGGTGCCTCAGGATACAAAAATGCACCCATCATGCATAGTGCCCACTGTACAAGCCCCTGGAGGCAGTTTTCGGGGTTGCTTCATTTGGTCTGGTCTAGGCTCAGCAACATTATGTGGAAATAAAAGTAAGTCAGCTACCTGCACTGAATGATTAGGGTATGACATAAATGGATGTTTTTTACTTCTCTGATAGCACGGGCGCATTCCAAGACTCAAATTGTGAAAGAGTGTTTCTGGGAGCATGAGGAATCATTTTCACACATGAATTACCCAGTATGTTTTGGTTTATAATCAAAGCTAAAGTGGTCAAGCACAATATTATTTTTTGTCCAGACAGTGATGGTTTGCCTCAGTAACCTTTATGAACATTATTATAAATGCATCTAATTGGTTTTGGGTTTTGTTACAAAGAAGGTTTCCTCATGGGGACCTGCCAAATGTCAAGGCTCAACAAGGGCATAACTGCCATATACTTATCCTGGTTGATAATAGATAGATAGAGGTTGAACATAACTGCTTATATACTCAGCAAAAAAAGAAACGTCCTCTGACTTTCAACTGTTTTTACTTTCAGT
>JAOTRS010000048.1:10368363-10381142 GCA_028565755.1 Dinotopterus cunningtoni | reverse complement strand
GGGGGCGGGGGTGGCAAAGTGTGACCAATTAAATGATATTAACAAGAAAGTGACTGGGTAATGTCCCCATAGATGTGAGGCTTTAGGAAGTGTGTACCGAAAAAACAAATGTGTTTTTTGTTGAACAGCCAATCAATGTTGACATGAAAGACCAATAGGAAACAGCAGAGTTGTGCAAAGGTGTAAAATGCAAATGGTTTTTGAGGTGTGAATGTCTCCTGACAAAATCCTTGAGTGGATTACTTGCCATGTCAACAAATGTCTGTATTGTACCACGGCAGGATACCTCAGCAATATACATCTGAATTAATATCATTCTGAAAGTATCCCTAAAAAATCCTTGGTGGAATTTGATACTTATAAATACCTCCAAATATCAGTGGTGTATACGGGAGTTTCCTAGTCCAGATACACCTCTTTTCATGCATTGTAAAAAAAAAAATGTCCATTGGACAGAAACTGCTCTTTCAACTATAGCTTTATGCTTCATACATTGGAGCGCCTGAAACCACTCTCAAAAAAGATTTATGTATGTGTGTCTGTATGTCTGTCTGTATGTCTGTCCAGCCAGATTTTGTAACAGCATCACGCAAAAATGCCTGGACAGAATTTAAACTATGAAACTTTTCCCAGCACTTGAAAAGAAACGTTTGCAGTACTTAGATTAAAAAAAAAAAAAACTTAGAAGTTTAACTTGCACCATAAGTGAAATAAAGATGTTGAGAAAAAGCGATGCTGGATTTAATAATCTACTTTAAAATAAGCTACTGATAAGTTATTTGCTCAACGTACAATGCTCAAGATTACTTAATATTTTCTCCATTAAAATAACAGAGCTAAAGTGGTATACCTAGGTGAATTTTAACACGCTTGAATCATTTTAAGACAAAACTTAATCTATATCCATCTACCTTTTTCGAGTTTTCATTTGTGGTTTAATCTCCAATTACCGAACAGGGAGCTTATTTAGCTTAAGACAGAAGCATAAACTTTTTTATATCCTTTCTTTGATTGTTATCCTTTCCCATTTATGGTACTTAGATTAAATGACAGTAGATTCAAAATCTTGCCGTCATCTAGGAACAGTTTGTACAATTTCCTAATATTTAGTCACCAATACTGTGGAAGCCAATACCATATGATGTTATCACACCAAACAAAATTTTGTGACATTACAGTTCAAAAAAATTAAGGGGTTCATCTTTGTTGCAGGCAGACATGTACGTGGACTTCACCCTTTAAATATTAATATCACTGTTTAAATTAAAGCTGATTAGCTTATTTTTAGCTTTAACTTTTTAACTATTTCTACAATCTATTTTCCCATCAATGATGGGTACTTCAGCTTGAGCTTATATGTTAAAACACATATCATAGGAAATTTCCTTTTTTTTTATTAATCTATTTATTTTGATTAGTAAAGCAATTGGTGTTTTCCCATGCATGTGGCATACTTTGTATTGTTATAGTTACTTTTTTCATATGCTCTTCCTACCTCTAACTTGACATCATACAAAAACTTGGCACAGTGTGTTTATCTCAGCAAGTGGGCATGCACATGCTCTACCAAGTGTCCATATGGCTCAGTTTCTATGAAAACTACACGTTTTAAAATGAGCTAACATTCCCGTCTGATTATCATTTCTCAAAAATGTCAGCCTTTGCCATTTGATAAAGTTTTCTGGCTCACAGATAATTACATAATGTAATAAATTACAGAAAGAAAATGAAATTCTTGGTCTGCACTCATTAAGTATGAATGCCTCATACGGTGTTACTAAGCAATCTGATGTGTCATGAACCCTAACAGTGTTCAGAACCAAATTGAAAATGACAGGAGGCTCAAACTGCCCATATAAATGCTATTCCACTTTTCTGAGGTGCTAAAAGACAAATTTTTAATTCTTGGTGAGAACTAATGCTTGCTTGATTACTATGGTCAGACATTGTTATATGCATTTTTATGAAATATTTTTGTACATTTTGTACATAGAAAAAAAAAAAGGAAAAATCTATATAATTTAAAAATGCCATAAATGTTATATTAAAAAATCTCTTTCTCACAGGCATTTTCTATACTGCTTATCCTGTACAGTGTCGCAGGAGGCTTGGACCCTATCCTTGGGATTTGAGGCATAAGACAGGGTACACCCTGGACAAGGTGGCAATCCATTGTAGGGCAGACAAGTAAACACACACATACACATTCACTTACTCCACCTTCAAATTCAAAAATCAAAAAATAAAAATCAAATTCAAAAGTCACAAAAAATTGCACTTGAAATATTAATTTAAAATATCTCTTTCTCTTATCTCATATAACTCATGCACACACTGAGAAACACCCAAAATGGCAATGTCTTTAACGTGACGTAGAAGAACAAGTACTGTAGTGTCAGAGAGTATTTAGTTCATTTCTACTGGGAACGCATGCACAAAGCATCACAAAACCTCCGTAGGTTATGTACAGGAAATGAGCGGTTCATCTCATGAGTCTTTTGTCACGTGACTCCCATAGACACTATGCAGTGCATTGTGTCTATGGGTGTCACGTGACAAAGGAACGAACAAATCAGACCAGAAGATAGGAGAGGTGATCTGCTCGTTCTGTTTATCATACTGTATGTCCTTATCATATGTCCTTAGCAACATGTCATTCATTCACTGTAATATTTTCATTACTAGAGTTTTAGCCAAAATGTGTGTATATAGACGTGGTGGGGGTCTGATTATTGAAAATGTAACATGTACATATAACATGACATGGATTGACTAGTTTAGTCTGAAAAACATATTTCTAATTGAAATTACCAGTAATCATGCATGGACCATTATTAAAATAACTTTTTATGTTATGTAAAAATCCACAATGGCAGCCAGTTTATTACTGAGCCCGCCAACCAGGGGAAAGTTTAATCTCTCGCATATTTCATAGGTGCCCGTTACACCACATATGGGCGTGGTGGTGTAATGTCACCACGATAAACTTTCTCATAAAACAAAATAAAAAAAATAAAAAAAAATTCCCATATAGTATTTTATAAAAAATACTTTTTAAACATTACAATGGCTCTTACTCAGTGTGAGTGAACAATCATAAATGTGAGAAAATCTCATGATTTTGACAGATTTTTCTTCTTTCATTTTTCTATTGGCCAGGGCTTAACCAAGCAAATTAGATTTCCCAGTAATGTGACCTCATATATGAAAATGCTGTCCCACTGCTTATTGCTCAGTTCTGCTATTCTTTAACAGAACGTGCTTCAACAGCAACTCACTTCAATGAAATGGTGTGTTTTGAAGGGGAGTGAAACAGAGGGACTTATTAACAAGTTGGCACAAATTGGTTATTAATAAGACACATTATCTGAGGGGTATGTCAGCTGGAGAGTTATCAGACGCACTTTGGGGGACCTCTGTTAAATGTGTTAATTAAAGAAGGTTAAGTTTGCTACTATTGTTGATACTATATGTTGGTAGGAGTCTATGCTTTATTGATATCAAACACAAACTATGTGCTCAAGCCAAGGGATGTTCCTGGAGGGTTTCCAATTTTTCAACATCAATGGCCTTTTTAGATTTTACAACACTTTTTTGTGTTTCATCTTTCAGCACTTTTTTTTTTTTAGTATTTTGGCATCTCTGATTTGGCACTCGCAGACAGATTGCCTTAATTAATATCTCACCTCTGGAGCTCATTCATCAAAAAGATGGAAGTGTCAATAGATTTAACATCTGGGTATCTTAGGCTAATGGTCCAATTAAGAGGGCACACTAAGAAAAAGGAAGATTGCTGTTCTTCCATTGGTTACCAACCATACATGTCCCCCTAGAACACCATTTGAAAACACCTTAAAACATTATGGCAGGTGAAAAGGGTTGGCTTTGTCAGGTATTGGAGCACAGCATGTTAGAAATTCAAGGGGCCCAGAATCCTGGTTTAAGTATTGCAGAACTTACTGATCTTCCATGTTTCTTAAATACAAATGTTAAATTTACAGTTACATTTACAAGACAATATTATAAATGTAAATACAAATGTTACATTTACAGTTACATTTACAAGACAATATTATCTAGAACGACTTACAAAAGTACATTAAAGTTTCTGTTATTAAATAGACCCTCACTGTAACCTGTAGTAACCTGGTTATTAGGTTACTAAGTACTATCCGTCAAACATTGGTGGTGGTGGTGGGGGTATTTACATAGGTTTGCTAAGACAAAAAAAAATGAGAACCAGAAAATAAGATTGGTCCGACTGGTTTGAGCTGACAGGAGAACTATGGCAAGTCAAATAACTACTTTTTAACAACCATGCTGAGCAGAAAAGCATTTCAGAATGCACCACACATCGAACCTTGAGGCAGATAGGCTACAACTGTAGGTAAACACATCAGGGTTTACTCTTACCAGCCAAGATCAGGAACCTAGAACTACTGTACAGTGGACACATGCTCACTGAAACTGGAATGATGGAGATTTGGAAACTATTACCAGTTTTTAACTGTGCAGTTTGTGTGTCTGTTCCCACTATAGTCTCAGACTTCAGTATTTGGCAATTATGAGGTGAAACCCATGATTGCCTGATTGGATAATTCTATGAGTGAGCAGATATACAGATGTTTTAATACAGTGAGTAAATGCAATTCAGTATAAGATAAGTCTGGTCTGTAATATGTCCAATATTTAATTCTGGGGAAAATGTTAAAAATCCACTAAGATAATAATAAGATTCAGAAAAATACACACCATTCACGCATGCTATGCATGCCCTTCTAGGTTTGTTTTAGGTTTTGTGCAGTTCTCTGAACTAGCTGCAGTGCCACCAAGTTGAACCTTGAGGGATGGTGTAGGCTGCCCAGTGCCAATTAGATAAGAATATAACTCACACGGATTCTGTCAGCACCTCAAATTATGTCTGTCTTAGGTCTGATCTTCTGCACCCATGAGACGACCTCTATATAATGAGCAGATAAGGGGTTAATCCATGACAATTTGAGAAGGTTTATGGGCAATATTTTCCCACAAATAGATTAATTCCGACCCCTTCTCTACTACCCCTCTACTAGCTCAGTGAAGGAAAAGGAAGATAAAATGGTCTCATGAGGAAATGTGGAAGAACTTGTTACCTCCAAATTGACAGAGGACTGCAGTTCCACTTTGTGAGTCATGAAGCTAATGTTTATCTCTGCCCCAGACACAGTGAACACAGTGATTTAAACCACTCAGCATTAAAACATTTTAGACAGGAGACTATTACTGGACCTGAATTAAGAGTCAATTCAATTTAGGTCTTATAGCTTTATGACCATGTGTTTAAATTTTTTGTCTTGCATTTTATTATTTTCTGCAGTTTATTTTTTGTTTATATTTATTTATGTTTTTATTTGACTTTCTACCTCTACTGTATATTAAAACCTCATAACTCATAACCTTCTAGCAAATATAGGATAATTAGTATAGGATAACTAAAATCTCATAAACTTTTAAAGGAGTTGCTTTTTACATTATGCATGACTTATTCTAAAGATGATTTATTTCTCATTTCCTGTGCTTTGGTATGATATCACTGTAACTGAACACATCTAGGAGACAATAGCAGTACTTTTAGTGCTGGTCACAAGAATTCTTACCATTTTATTATTTATATGAGGGGTGTTCAAGTCAAACCAAGACTTTTGATTCATAATGCAGAATAACAAAACAGTTATGTAAGTAAAAATGACCTTTATTTCCCTATATAATCCTCTGCTACAGAGATTCACTTATTCCAGCATTTCACTAGTGCTTGGATAGCCTCAACGTAGGAAGATTTCTCAGTATTTCTTATGATGGAGCCATAATCAGTTTGCCTGCTGCAATGCTGGCCTCTCAGGAACTCCTGTAACGCCAAAAAAAATAGTGTAAATGGCTTGAAGAGAGGTCAGGATGGTACAGATGATGTGGCAATAACTTCCACCCAATTTCCTGTAATGTGCAACTGGTGTTTGTGAATGCTTCTGCCTACAGTTCCCACGAACAGATGAGTCTCTTCTGCAAGTTGGTGAAAAGGAAAGTCAATTTTTAACAATCAGGTATTCCACTTGCTGAATCTTCATGGGATGATTGCAGTGGACTCCGAGTTACCTTGGGTTGGAATTATTATTCGAAGATTTATAGCCCCTTTTTTAAAATGTTAGCACTATTCGAATGTTTTATTGCATTTAAGAAGCTCATCACTCTTGGTTTTACACCTTCATTCATAAAAAAGTCCCTAATAAAATATATATTGCATGTGTCAAGGCTCAAACTATTTTTGCATAGTAATTGTGCCATAATAATGTTACTAAAAGGTCAGAAATCACCTTTTATTAGTGGTCACCTGCAATGGAAAGACATGGTCTTTTCTGTTTAAAAGCCAGATTGTTGCACTCAGATAGCCCAAGGTTACACCATCTGAAAAGGTTTAGCTCAGGAGAAAATTACTTGAACCATTTTCAGTGGAGCTGTAAAATATGCAAGGCATTTTATGTCGGTATTATTAATATGGCAAGACTGGTTCATTTGTTAACACCTTAAGTGATTTAAGAACTCCATAAAAGGAAAGATGGCAAGTATATAATTAGCAGAAGATTTCTCCATGTCATGGATGTTAGTGAAGACAAAATAATAGCTATTATGGAGAGACTAAAATAATTACAGATACAACAGTCTTAGAGTGTGATGATAATTAAGTCCTCTTCATACTTCATTCTTTGATGTGAAAACAAAGCAGTATACTGAACAAATCTTTCTTCATCTCCGAAGTTTTGGCAGAAACCTTAAATAAACCCCACAGCATTGCTCCATTAAATATTTATCTAATGCTCATGAAAGCTAGTGTATTTGATACTGATTTCCTAAAAATTCTTAAAACCTTTGGTTACTGATGAACTGAGCATTTGTTTTGTTTGTTTTATTTGCTAGAAATGGTCTTGGCATTAATGCTGGCTGTAAATCAACTCACAGTCTTGATTTAATGCTATCATTTCTATATTATGGAGAATTAATTTTCCTGTGTCCTTTTTTTGCTTGTCTTTTTTTCTGCCTATACTGACCCATACTTTGAAGAAATGAAGATTCCACTCAAGCAGGCTGAATAAATGCAAAATTAGGTTTACTGTAATCAACGTTGTGCAATAATCGAGCTGTTCTGCAGATTCAACTGACCACAGTTTAATTTCACTATTGTTATATATTCTTCCGACTGGCGTTAGAACCACCGGACACCACCTGGTCCTCTTTTGGCTTCAACTTCCCTTTTATATTTTTTCATTTTGGTCCTTTTTGAAGTTTTGAGACACAACAGGGAACCCATCCTCATTTGGGTGATAACAGATAGCAGGGATTGTTTTGAAGTCATACTGTGTGTTAGGCAGCTGAAAGTTCATGCTGGAAGTCCTTAAGTTAATATGGAGTCCAGTTCGTTATTGGAGGCTCAGATAGAATGTAGGAAATTCCAGTCCTGACTAAGTCCTCAGAGAACAACTGTCTGCATTAGCCGAGGCCAGGATGGTCTTTATGTTAAAGTGGAACCATAACCAGTCACCACACGCATCCCAAGCAGGTGCCCCACACGGGCATCTATGCAATGACATCTCCAACCAGAAGCGGGGCACCAGGACAAGTCAGACAGGTCCAGAGGACAGAGAGGGTGTGGATTACTGGCAGCTTAGGAGAGGCATGTGTAGCTTAGAGAGGAGAAGAGAAGAGAAAAGAAAACAAGAGAAGAGAACAGTTAGGTCATAGTCACAGTCAAATAATGTATAACAGGAATGTAGATTTGCTGCAGAGTACAGACAGAAACTCCGGCAGGACCAACTATGACAGCATAACTAAAAGGGAGAGCCAGAAGGAAACACAGACATGGAATGTAAAGCAACCAATCACTTCACGGTCAACAAACCTAAGTGATCACTGATAGTGGGGAAGACAGCATCTAAACATACCAGTTCATCAAAATACTCTATGCCCATGAGTCCCCCAGATCTGCTCCTTTACCTAGTGTTTGGCAAATCAATTCAGAAAAATGCTTGGCTGAATAAATAGGTTTCATATAGGTATTCATAAATAAATTATATTCATAAAAAGGTTAATATAGGTATTCATAATAAATTGTCCATTGATTTTTAAGGATCAGACATTCCACTCTCTGAATGATCTGCACGAATGAGTGCAGTGGGCTCTGAGCCACTGGTTACTAGTTAACTAGGTTATTGGTTAACTAGGTTAACTAACATTTCTGGAAGGGGTTTCCAGTGGCAGGATTTTTCACATACTCTGATTTAAAGATGTAACATTTCTAGCATAATGTTTTCAGGATGGAGCGCTTTTCATGGTTTCCTCACATATATGACAAGTAACTTTTTGTTGACTGGTTATTTTTGAAAACCCTGGTGTAGTTATACCATTAGTGATAACAGGAACTAATTTGTTTTAGTGATGTTCCATAACATTTAATGTAACTCATAAATGTATGAGGTAATTTATTAAATAAATGCAACTTGTTAGCATTGGCGAAAGTTCTATTATATAAGAGAAATAACTCATTTGGCAGCATACAGATATTGGAATTGAATCAATTTTGCTATCATGTTTTATTTCTTACCTATCATTATAATTAAAGGAGTCAACCTATAAATACTCGGTTATGTTTCTGGGATTCTGGATAAATTTAACACAGTGCAGGTGTAAGCTATGTAGTTACAGGTTAATTAAGGTAGAAATAGAGACAGTGTAGCCATCTCTATAGTCATGGACCAGGAATTGACCCCCAGGCAATTATCCTACTTTTCAAATAAAAAAAGAGCGCAGATGTTCATTTGAGTGCAGCCTTTATGACAGAATGTTTTGCTAATTAATATTATGCAAATAATTTTACACAGAAATATTGCACAGGGTAAAAAAAAAGCCAATTATGGATTATAATGGTTGAAGATACAAAGAATTAATTTTCACATGCAAATTATTCCAATTAAAAAAAAACATACAGCCAATTTTTGCTATATTTTTCTTTATTTAAATGACATTATTCCATCACTCATAGATAATGAAGACATTTTAAATGGTAAAGAAGGTGTCAGCAAGAAATGAAAATGAATGCACAAATGACTATGCCAGAACCGTCACCTTGAATAGTTAAAAAGCAGAACTCTTAATTTACTTGGCAGTCATGTCTCATTATAATGTTGCCTTGAGCCATATGAAGTGCTATATAGCCTAGCCTACAGTATGTGTGCAGCTTTATTTGCTTTCCTTGGACATCATTTGTATCAATACATTTGCAAGACCTTGTAGTAGAGTTATTGAGCACAACGTAAGCGACCAAAATAATTTGTGCTTTTATATTTTATACTTATATTAAAAACATAAGTATAATATTTTGTTACTTAACTTCCGTCTTTCTTGGCATTAAAGTAACTTTAAGTCAAATATATGCACTGAACATCTTTCAGTCTGTAAGTACAACCTAATTTACTGGCTTCTGCAATGTTTCTTAATATATACTTTGTCGAGCGACCATAAGTTTCTCCAAGCATATTATTTAACATATGAGTGAAAAATTAAGAGCTAGTACTGTATGTGTGGGTGAGCTATAAACATTTCATCCTATACTGACACTATACTGAGAAGGAAAAACACATTCCTCATCTATTCTTGGAACAAAGTTTGGATAGTGGGTTGGACAGTTGGACAGGAAGCAAGCAACCACAAATAAAGAGTCACAAAAAACGCAATCATTACTGTACATTCAACAAGCTTTTTTTTTCTTTCTTTTTTTTTTTTTTTTTCAAAACTGCAGGTACCATACAATTTTAACACACAGCTTGGTGGCTGAGGGTTAAAAAAAAAAAAAACTCCAGCTTGAATCATATTCTATGTCATCATGCTGAAATATTAGTGATGTGTTTAGCAAATCTGGTTTAAATGTTTTGGTTGGAGCTGTATTTCTATTCTTAAATATCCCACATAGGACAGAAATCTATTCTTTTCTTGCTTGCCAATTTCCAGAGACATTCGGGGTTATTTTAATGCAAAATCTAATTAAGAAACAATGCGGACAATAAACACGAGATTTAGAGTTTCAGAATGCAATGCAGCTATGGCAGAGCTCAGCTAGTACGCCATCTGTAAAATGACGAGCGTAACAGAGTAGATGACTGTTCCATCATGATTGGTGAAACTTCGGAATCTGATCTGTTTCAGCAAAGTTTACAGATGAAGAGATGAGAGAACTGGACAGCCAAATAGACTAAACAACTGCAGCATTGCAATCTGTAGAAAGCGATGACTTCTTACTAGCACCACCATCAGCAGGGAGTCAAACAGGATTGTGGGAAATATAAGACGCAAGAGACCAAAATGTACATGGTAGTGGATTAATGATCTCATAATAGTTATATGAGGAGCGTTCAAGTCAAACCGGGACTTGTGATGAAAGTTCTTCTGAATAAAGATCGATATTTATAGACGACTTCAAGCACAGACGAGACTCTTAGCTTTAGTAAAACAATTGAGGGTGCAAACATTTATAGATAGCCATACATCCATAAGGGAAGATCCCAGCCGAGGTGGCTCGGAGCCCACTGCAGTTGTTCCCGTGAACATTCAGTAAGTGACTACTTACAGTACACATTACAGGAACTCCAGTGGAGTTATTGCCACATCTCTTGTATAGTCCTGACCTCGGCCCAAGCCATTTCTGCTTGGTTGAACCTTTAAAGGAGTTCCTGGGAGGCCAATATTTCAGTTGTGAAGCAGCCAGTCCATGGCTCCAATATACTAAGAAAACTTTCTACCTTGATTTTTTACTCTCATACTACAAGTGTGTTTTATTACTCTGACCAATCAAAAGTCCGGGTTTTACATGAATGCCCCTTATAAGGACAATAATGCACATCAGTTAAGCTGACAGTTCCCAGTAAGGACCAACATTGCTTCTTGTAAAGGTTTTTTTCCCTACAATATTGCTCTTCCCTTCAGCAGTTTGAATGATGCCACTTTGATGATTTAATAAGTAAAATTTATATAATGAATATAAACATCATTTCAATTTACCATCATCATCGCTATCCACTCAGTAACTATGTCTGATATTAGCAAGAAATATTACATCTATGATCTTGACACACTGTAAAGTAATTAGTGCGTGTTTTTGATAAATTAGTCACATTTTACCTGAAACTGGATATGTGTTTGTTGTTGTTTGGCTATATGCGGCGCAAACAAGACTACAACACTTACCAAGAACAAAAGTGTCAGTCATGTGACACACCATGCGTGATGTAGATGCGTGACTGATTCACATGTATAGATAGCGTTCGGGTGTCACACCCATGTCTATGAATAATGTATTATAATGTCACGATGCAAGGCACCTTATTGTTTATTGTGGTCATGGACTTGAAATTCTGTTGACAATGTGCTCCAGGATGAATCATATTCTTGAAATCTGCACACATAATGACATGATGTCATCTAAAAAACAATCAACATCAGGCTGTATCCCAAACAGCATCCTACCGTGTGATATAGACATAAATATGTTAAAGTAGAATTGTTTAGATACTGCAACAAAATCTACAGATGTATTCTAATTCACATGCTTAAAGTATGTGAGTAGCATGTAACTGTAGCATGCAATGGTTTCGCAATGTAGCCACAACAATCACATTGTTACATATTTATTACTTTTTAGGATTACACCTCAACAACCTCACTTAAGTTTGGAATTGGAGTTAACATTCCAATGAACAGCACTCGAGATTTATATGAAATCAAAATCAAGAACTAAACCTAATACAACTAATGTCATCTAATCATCCCATGCTATGGTTGATACTTTATATACACTTACTCACAAGGGGGAGCTGTAACTCAAGTTGCGTTCTTGATGAAAGCCACATTAACCCACACAGAATCTACAGTACAGAACAGAGACGTTTTTGGATCTGGTACAGTTCTAAGGGATTAATTAAGATAACTGAATTTGGCTAAAGAGTGTGATTGGTGTGAATAGATAAAAATTCTCTTGTGACACAACAATGTAATAACAATATTATTATTATTATTATTATTATTATTATTATTATTATTATTATTATTATTGCTGTTGTTGTTATTGGTGTTGTTGTTGTAATCTACACTGTCATTCGAGTACTAAGCCCTGATTGATTGTTGTTCACAAGAGCTCAGCTCGCAAATTAGACCCATACATACAAGTATTTGATATTTGATTAGTTGAATTGTGGAAACCAGCTTGCACTAGTCAATAGTATTGTCTGGGTGCGTTTCCCCATTAGTTCTGCACAAATGAAACACAAATCAATTTGTAAGCACAAGTAACTTCAGTTCTAATGCACATTAACACCAATGCGGAATTACTCTACTGTTCTGCAGAGAGTTTACAATAACGTGGATCATTTAATCTGACGGATTTCATGGGAATGAAGACGTAACAGGATCTAAGACTGCTAAGCTGCGACTCTTATCCTAATCGTTCACAATCGTTCACACCAGTTGGTATGCACAAGTTCTTATCAAATTGTTTCTGTAAGCCAGCCAGCGACAGTATATTGTATGTCATTTCTAAGTATACTCAACTGATTTGTAAACAATAGTTTTAAATGAATTTGCTGCAGTTAGGAGTTCAGGCATTTGTTATGATTCATAAGGATGCTCTTTTTTCTTTCAATCTGAGTTGCAATTTTGAGCTCAACTTCAACCAGGATTCAAGTTAGATTGTTTAAAGGTGTTTT
>JAOTRS010000048.1:10344676-10356637 GCA_028565755.1 Dinotopterus cunningtoni | reverse complement strand
CATTGCTTTAAAGCAACTTTACCGAATTAAAAGATTATGGAAATAAGGTAAAAACTGCACAATATAACAACATAATTAGAAGAAGACTGAACAAGTATCGTTTGTTTGAAAGGGTTGCTTGAAGAAAGACTGTCTACGAAAAACATAAACAGAAGTATGACTGAGGTTTACAAAACTGCACATGAGCAAACCACAAAGATTTTATAACAATGTTAGTGGAAAACCAAACAGCATTTCAGCAGAAACATCTCATACCCACAGCGGTGGAGGATGATAATTTGGGTTTATTTTTAGCGGTACTAACTTTTGAACATTCAGCATATATGGCACGTTGTATTTGTAAATAATCTCTTATTGTGTATATTTTTATACTGCATAGCTGTAAAGTACCTGAGCCTTACTATCAGCATTTCAATGTACTGTCACTGACATTTTGTGCACATGATTAATAAACCTGAAACTTAAACTTGAACTGAATATAACATTCATTTTTAATGTAGTGTTCAATTCCAAATGCTATGAAGAAAAACCATATTATATCACAAATTTGGAAATATTAAAACAGCATTATGTTATGCAATGCTGCATAAAGCTAAGCCTTTTGTGAAACTGTTGCATGTGTATGAGTAGTCCCTTAAAAAGAAATTGCTTCATAATTTCTTTCATTTTTTGTCACTTATGATGAATTAGTGATCAAATAAAGTGATGATCTTTCTTTTCTTTGTTTTACTGAGACATGCTTATGCAAGTTGTGCAGTTGTGGCCCAAAAACTGGTTAACACCCTTTGCATTTGGCATCAACACTGTGCTGATCTATGGAAAAAAAAAAGGAGCTGGCCGTGTCCTACTATTAGGAATTTATGAGTTTTGTCAGGATTCATTACTGGCATAGCCTGCAGGCAAAACAAAGAGAGTGTCTTGGCTCTCTGTCCTTCTTATGGCTCCCTGAGGGGTCAATGACACAACGGTCACCTGTGTCTGTGTGCGCGTACACACACACACACACACACACACACACACACACACACACACACACACACACACACACACAGATAGAGAGAGAAAGAGAGAGAGAGGGGTTTGCGGTTCACTGCTTTGTAGCAGTACTGGGATCAGGATGAGTTGTGGGCTGTCTGGATAACAGAGTGACCACAGAGGAACAATCACCCAGTGCAGTGTAATGTAAATGTGATTTACTTTGTGCTATTTAACACATTTTAAAGAGTCATGAAGTCACAGATGGAATAATATACACTACTCCTTCACAGCTATATAAACAGGCTCTAGCAATATACCTTGTATAGCAAACAGTAGCAGTGGCCCATGTCTATATATTTGGGCAGAATGACACTAATAATAACATGATCTCAAACCAAATTTAGTCGAGGAGCTGTCACGTGTGACTTATGCTATAGGCCATTATCTAGTTAATTTTTAGAGTAGCCCTATAATGGCAGTCTGCAACATACAGTACAGACATCCTGCATACACATCGAGTGCAGGAGCTCTTTTGAGCAGCTTGTTCAGCCGAGTTAGATACAGCAAGTGTGTTTTTCAGGTTTCAGCAAAATCTCCAGCGCATCTTAAAAAAGCACATAAAGACCTCAGACTATTTCCAAAAAATTCATGCATTGGAAAAGAGAGACATTTATTTTCATATTCTCAGCCTGGGACCAAGGTCACCACTCATTTCTGATGTACACACATTATCTGCCTCCATAATTCTATCCCTTCTTCCCCCCTTTCTCTTTCTGGAGGATATCTGTCATTATAGGCACTGTCTGAACTGTCTTACGTACACTTTGCCTTTTTTTTCTAAAAACATATTATAATTCCAGTGATTGCTAAGAAACAAGATGTTGTTGACTGTGGACTATTTTTAAACTAACCCAATTTGGCATATAACCTGTGACCCAGCCAACCCTGTCATTAACCTTCCTGTCCACTTCTCATTCTGCACTAATTGCACTAGTGTACCTCTATTAATGTATATTGCCTTTAACAGCATTTAGAAAGCAACTTGACTTAAATCTGTTATAAAGCAACATTTTTGTAATGAGGTCTAAATGAGTATTTATGATTCATGAGGTTTATAATAAAATTTACTAAACTGCTGGTATAAGTTTTTGGAAAGTAACACAAATATTGTAACTGTGCACCACTATGATGTCTGAATTAAAGCAACAAGGAATTACAGTCTTTTGTTTTTTACATAGTCACTATTTTCACAGGCTTAATAGTAGTTGTAATTGGTCAATTGAATGATAAGCAGTTTACATTTAGTAGCTGTTCATAAAAAAACATAACATTTAGTCCAAATAGATGTTGATGCTGATCATCATTAGAATGGGAAAAAACACACCTATTAGAAACTATTAGGGAAATGGCAGAAACTTTCGGACTGGTCAAATCAACAATTTCGCAATGTTGAACAGCACCACCAACAGGCCTTACAGAACATGGGAGACAACTAAAGTGGATAATCAGAATTCATTTCTTGAAAACAGAAAACCTGGAGTTGGTTAAGGGCAGAAAAGCAAGAACAAGAATCTTTGGACAGATCAGACCAAGATTAACTTACCAATATGATGGGAAGAGGAGAGTATGGAGAAGGAAAAGAAGGGCATGACATGATCATATATGAGTGCCATATGAGCATATATGAGTGCCAGTGGTAGTGGGTCACTGGTGTTTATTGATGATGTGCTTGCTGATAGCAGTAGCAAGATGAACACGGATAATTAATAAAAGCATACTACAAAAGCAACCCAAGAGCTTCCTACGGCAAAGAAATGGGACATTATTAAATAGCTGATTCAGTCACTTGATCACATTCTCAACCTCAATCCCACGGAAAGTCTGGGGATACATTGAAGAAAACTTGTGGACTCCATCTTTAACAAGATTTTGGCCACAAATGAATGATGCTTTGGATGGAAGTAAATATTGGGATATTGCATAAAGTTGTTGAAATAATGCCATAGCAAATGCAGATTGGAATCAGAAGTATAGCCAGTCTAATAAAGTATAAGAGTGTCAATCCTTTTTTTGGCCAGGCAGCGAAGCGCAGATCCCAAAGCTCAATTTGTTCTGGTGCCCATACAGTATAACAAGAAGTGGCTGAAGACTCATCTATTCTAAAAGCACTTATATGTTTTATTATTCATGTCTATCTATTTGTGCTTTCTCATGGCATGCTCTCACCTTTTAGGCAGATAGAGTGGAGTTAGACTTATTACTCTACTTCTTTTTTCTTTATGGGTTATATTTACCAAAGTTATTACTCTTTATATCATCGTCCTATCAAATTCTTCATTTTTTGGGCTATGTATAACAACATTGAAAGTAGAGTGGTGGCCAAAAGTACTGAGACAAATGTGAAATTTGGTGTTTTAATGATATTCTCTTTTTTTTTTTAAACTAAGACAATCAAAGTAATAAGAGGAATTTGTTACAGTATGTTTTGTAATTGAATTGCTAAACAAAAATATATTTAGTACTATAGTATTTAAGGCCTTTATTCTTCAAAACCTGCTGGATCCATCTGGGCATAGAGTCTCAATCCATGCCTGCTTGATTGATTCCTTAAGGTCATGTGCAGAAGATGGTTTCTTTTCTGCTAATGCCTTCTTCACCATTGTACAACAGTCTTCTATTAGGTTTAGGTCTGGAGATGACCCAGGTCATAGCTCCAGAAGCTGAATACCATTGTTTTTCATTATTCTTTCAGTTAATTAGCAAATCCCTTCCTACATTCCTATATTTTGTTTTAATAATTTTGACCCCACTGTATACAATAAGTATAATGTGTCATTATTTACAGTATATAATTCTAAAATTGTCATCACTGGTAAACTGCAATTGGGAGGTAATCTTTAACATTGTGACAGTAATCCCGCTTTACGTCAGGCCATATCACATTACCTCATTGTTTATTATTTTAAAGAATTAAATAATTTTATTTCATACATATATTACAACATTGCATTATTCATTGTTTTACTGACTTCTATGCAGTTTCCAGCTTTGTCCACTTACATTCATGCAAAAGAGCAATAGCTGGATTGTGCTCTTCCATCTTCTATATAAATCACATTCGATAAAAACATCTGCTAAACGAATAAAAGCAACCAAATATAAGGCGAGTTAAAACGCACAAACTGATACTGCTGCTGTACAATATCTCAATGCCGCGTTTACCATCTCTAACTAAGTTAGAGCAGGCAAGCTGCCATGGATAATGATATCAGAAGTGAACTTGATGTGTGAAATTAAATCCTGTGGAAAGAAAACCTGTGTGGGAGATTGAAACGAGTTTCTAAATGCTATCTGTGTACATTGCTGAATGAGGATTGACGTGAACACCCTGAATAGAGCAGCAAATAAATTGTGCAATTAGATGGGATTCTGCCTGCTCAGAACCATCAGAAATAACTGCCGCTCGCTTACAATGTGCCTCTGTTTGCGCAGGCCTATAACTAATGGTGATATTTTAGCAGCTATATAATAGGGATGGATATCACAAACAAAGCTAAATCAACACAGCTTTCTTTTTTTATGTTAGCTAAGAGAGACAGTATACAATATTCAGACTACATGATGTTGCTTCTGGGTCAGTTACTTCTTTTTTTTTAGCCTAGAAGATATTACTCAGTAACTATAAATTTGGCAGTAACTAAATCATAGGTACTGTGTATGTTAAAAATAATCACACAAGTGAAAAATGTAGGTAAAAAAAAGGTAATATGTCAAGATTTTTTTTATCATGATATCATGAAGTCATGGGGGAAATGAATCTATTTTTCTTTTATTTAACTGGAAATAACTGTCACGAAGGCAGAGGAGGACGCAGGTGCAGGTCAACAGGGTTTTATTACACTTGGGAAACAATACACAAGTGTAAGTCCGGATCGTAGTCAGGATGCAGGCACCGGTCAGGCAATCAGCCAATAGCATTAACTAGGCAAGGCAAGAGCAGGAACAGGAAACCACAATAGAATCAATACCTGATAAACAATCAGAAAATCAAGGCTTATAGGAAAACATACAGAGCGTATACATCGCAAGGTGAGTGTGGAGTTCACATCCTCATACACTGTGAGAGTGTGTGGCAGTGATATGAATTAGGTGTGCACGATCAGTAGTCTGGTGAACATGAGCATGAGTCCATACAGGGCTTCCATACATTTTTTATTTATTTCTTTTTTACACGTTGCTAAACGTGTGTGAATACGCATTCATAATCAAACTTCTTTCACAAAACAGGGATAATCAGCATGCTGCATAAAATATCGAAATTTGTGTTTCTAATTAAGTTATAATGCCTTTACTTCACACCAAACATTCTGATTCTTGGGAATATTTATTTCTCAGTTTCATAAAAAAAAGGGATAGGTGACAGATGGTAGGTTACACATAGATCATTACCAGAACTCAATGCCTGACACAGGCAATGTCACAACATGTTATTAACTTTGTTTACATAGTTCATCTCAGAGACAGTACAACCAAAAAGTCACACTAATATGGCACAATGCACTTTTCACAACTATTCATTCTTTATGTACAGTATGCAGCCTGAGGCCATATGATACGATCCAGCCGTACATATTACGGTAGACATGTGTAAAGCCAAGAGTAATAACTGGTTATTATTAGCAGCATGTATGTCATTACACACAGAAAACTATGAAGCATGCAATTTGTTCAGTAAACTTGCATTTATGCTTCATTGAGCATATACACTAATATTATAATAATACAGTTATGTGCTATGGGTGTTAGACATGAAAGTAGTTTTGTTTAGGTAACTGTGGAGAAGGCATAACTAACTTGAACATAGAGCCACATGGTCCTACTGATGGCATAATTTAAATGTAATGTGGAGCAAAGTGTGATCACACTCAAGTTTTCTATAACAGCACAGTTTACAGTGTTTTATTCTGCGTTTATCATAATAATTTATCAACCATTACAAAGTTTAATTCAATGGTGAACAAAATGTCACATATTTTAACAGTTTATTACTAGATTTAAAGCTGGGGAACATCGAAGAAAATGTTTCCCTTCTTGTTTTTGTTATCTCTCTCTCTCTCTCTCTCTCTCTCTCTCTTTCAAAAAAAGCAGCTTATCATTTTACAGAGACATTGAAAAATGTAAGCTACTCTGTCCTCAATACTTCATTGTGCTGATAAGCGTTGCAAGAACTGTGACTGTTATAAAGCACATACAATTGAGTCTCTTTTCGTAAAAAACATCACCGATTGTATGTTCACTTTGTTAAAGAACATGTTTAAAAAATACTTATTATTAGTTTGTGTTTTATTGTTTATCAGCAATTTTTCAAATGGCATGGTGGCATAGTTGTTAGCACTGTAGCCTTGCACCTCTAGGGTTGAGGGTTTGATTCCCACCACAAGTGTGTGAGTTTGCAAGTTCGCCATGTGCTTAGTGGACTTCCTCTGGGTAATCTGGTTTCCTTCCACAGACATGCAGATTAGGCAAGGTTAAATAAAATATGCATTTTTTTACATTATGATTTACTTTATTAAGGAAAAAACACTGTCCAAACCTACCCGGGCCAGTGTGAAAAAGTAATTGCCCCCTCAACTTACAGTAAAAACTTGTTGCGTCATCCTTGGCGGCAACAACTGAAATCAAGCATTTGCAAAAGTATATGTGTGCAAAAGTCTTGGGGATAATCAAGATTTTTTATTTATTTATTTATTTATTTTAGCAAATGTGAAATGAGTTTTTGTGTTCCTTTTGGTCAGCAGTGACTTTCGCCTGGGAACTCTCCCATGGATAACATTTTTGCCCAGTCTCTCTTTCTTATTGTTGAATAAGAGCTTAACTGAGTCAAGTGAGGTCTGCAGTTCTTTAGATGTTGTTCTTGGTTCTTCTGGATGAGTCGTCGTTGTGCTCCTGGAGTAATTTTTGGTAGGACAGGCACTCCTGGGAAGGTAATCTCCTGGATAATAGTTCTTACTGAGTTCGCTTGAGTTCCAAAGCTGTAGAAATGGCTTTGTTACCTTTTGAGATCTTTTAGCGTGCTTCACTTGGTTAGACAGGTTCTATTTAAGTAATTTCTTGATTTAACAATAATCAGGGCTGGATGTGGCAGTGAAAATTTTACTCAGCTTTCCAAAATTTTTCTTTCCACAAATTTCCAAAAAATAAAAAACTCAGGATACTTTTGTTCACAGCACTCTACACAGTATTCTATCTATCTATCTATCTATCTATCTATCTATCTATCTATCTATCTATCTATCTATCCATACAAGTTCATCATGAGGGTCATAATGTCAAACCCCTTAGCACAAAACTCCGGACACATCTATAATATAAGTGTGTGTGTGTGTGTGTGTGTGTGTGTGTCTGTGTGTGTGTGTGTGTGTGTGTGTAAGAAGACTTAATGCCTAAACCCGGATGTGGATCATTATATTGTGCTCCATTGAGGTTGAAGGGTGCATCAGTCACACACACACACTCCTAACAGGTTGTGACTGATTTAGTCCTTTTCACTCGGGCTCAGTGGTGGAACCTGCCCCCTCTGGCACAAGGATCCTGGTGCGACCAAAGAAGTGTCTACATCAAAACTCAACATTAGACACTCTATGTGGCTGATCTCATTATATTTGTCAATGAAGTGAAAGAACAGGGGTTAAACGTCAGACACAATTTCTCAAGACATCAAAAAATGCATTAAAACACACACACACACACACACACACACACACACACACACACCACCGGACCAGGAGCTAAAGCTGTACAAGGAGATCGGAAGAGATAAGACCTGAGATTAGCTGAATAATGTGTGTTTATTACAAAATTAAACACAAACACAGAAACTGAGAAATAGAGAGAAATTAATGTTGGCGCTAACTTTACTACGTAGTACTCTTCATTTAGACTTATATTTAGACTTTTTTTTTTAATTAAAATATTTTTATTTTTTTATTTATTTATTTTTTTTAAAGCATCACCTGTCCTGGGTCTGGAATCCAGGGTTATTCTTCTCAACCAATCTTCAAACAAACATCATCATGTAGATGTCTTTCAGAAGGCCCAGGTCAGGCAGCTCATGACTCTTCTGATGTTTTACTCTTTCTTTAAACTGAACTATAATTCTGTTAACATTAGAAAGGACTGTTTCAGGATTCCTAGCTGTGTGTCTCTGGGACAGTCCACCCTCAGACTGAACAACAATCTGGCCTCTTTGAAAATCAGATATTTATAAAGAATGTCACACCTATGAATGCTTAAAGACGGGTCTAGAGGAGACGGGACCTGAAAAGAAGAACACGTAGCAGTTATAATAGTGGCAACAAATATTAGTGCATACGTTAAATCATAAAACTCTCAGTGTCTATTACAACTTGCAGGTCTTCTTTTCATATTAATGTTAGTAACTGGCTTTCCTACATTTGTCAACATTTTGAGGATTTTTTTCCCCCCAGTCCAGATTTACTGCATCACCACAGACCCTGTTTTAACCTTCGGGTTCTTTGTATCCACCTGAATACTTTCTCACTGTAAGGTTCTTGTAACACAATTTATAATGTCGGTCACACACACTACACACACTGGAAGAACACGAGCTGAATAATAACATTATGAAACTTAATAAAAAGATGAATTAGCTTTAATGAAGGTTAAATAAAAAAACAAACCTTCCCAACAGTGTGTGACTGATGGTACTTAGTTAGTAACCTAGTAATCAGTGTAAGGATCTACCTAATGACGAAAACTTTAAAACACTTTTGTAAGTTGATAAGATCATTTGCCCAATGCTTAAATGTAAATATAACAGTAAATGTAGGTAGCTCTGTACACCTGTACGTGACAGAACTTTGGTACTTTTACCCTAGCAGATTTACAGGTTCATAAGCACAGTGTGTGTGAACGAGTTTTACACTGAAGAGAATGTACACAGTAGCGTGGAGGACAAGGACACGTAAAACATGGACAAGAGCATGAGCTGAGCGAGACTCCACTGTAATTTTTACTGTTCGCACCTTTGCAATTGCTTTATCTAATGTGAATATTTATGGACTGTCCGTGATGTTGGACTGTGACTCCGCCCAGGATAAAAAGAGTTACTCCAGAGAAAAGAATGAATAAGTCTGTAACTTACAGGTACAAGTGTGTAACACACTAACACTAGGGTTTTAGTTAAATTTAGTTGATATCTGTATTTGATTTGCTATCTAGTTAATGACACTGGAAGCTAGACGTGCTAAAAATATGAACATAAACACTCATTCTAGCTACACAAGCAAGACTAAACTCAACAATTAGCTTATTACATTACTGTAAGTACAAAGTCACTAACATAAAGCTTATGTCTAACATCTAACATCTTGTTACTTTGTCACAGCAAAAAAAGCTAATTCAAATTCAAATTCATTTTATTTGTCACATACACAGTCATACACAGTACGATATGGAGGGAAATGCTTATACGACCGCCCGTGACCTTAAAAATAATAATAAAAAAAAAAACAGTTAACAAGAAATAAATAGAACAAAATATTAAAAAAAACTTCAAAAAATATATAAGTAATATAAAAACGTATCTATACAATGAGAGAAAAATATAAAGATGAATTTAAATAAAAATAACTGGAAATGACCAGGAAGTGTGCAAATATGCATGTGTGTGTAGATGTCCATAGTAGCAGCACATTTTAGAGAAATAGGGACATTTTGATTTGTGCATATTTTCTAAAACATTATATACTCATTTCAATAATTTTCTTTTGATTCTGTAAAGCTGCTTTGCGACAATGACAATTGGTAATGCGCTATATAAATAATATTGAATTGAATTGAATTTCATTTGCTCTTACTCATAACTTATAAAGAAATGTAAGATTATATGTAAATAATAAAACATTAAAATTTCATACTCAGTGCATTAAACACAACTGAATTTGTCCATATGTTGTCCCTATTACTTACTTTGTTTAATTCTTTTATTAAGGAAATATGCAAAGTGCAACATTCTCCGTTTAGTTAAAAGGATAAGAGGATTTTCTTAAAGAGGCTTATCAAAAATAATTTTAATTCAAACGCAGCACTCTGTAGCCACTGAACACCTGCTTTGGCCTTTTGTGAGGCGAACTGAACTTGGCGAGCAGATTTAGCCACTGAAGAATAAATCTGAATACACTGAATAAATGTGCAGGAGAGAAAACATTATATTAATCTGAATAACTCATTAATATGAACTTGCTTCTGTTAAAGATGAATATAACACTAATATTGCTAATCCTCAAAAGAATTTTAAATGAGACTTTCAGTTTGTTTATTTTTCTAAAACAGGAACAATACCAAAATTAATCTTAAAAAGAAGATACACTCTTATCCACAAATGACAATACTCAATATTATATTAAATCCAAATTTATTTCTATATTACTTTTAACAATACATATTCCCATAAATCAGTTTTACAGAAATAAAAAAAACTTTGGATATAAATAAAAAGAAAATGCTTTATGTATACTAATTTTTAATTTTTCTGTAGACATGTTGCCCTCGCACCCCATGGTCGAGGGTTTGATTCCCTACTCCTGTCAGGTCAGGGTTCTGTCAGTCGAAACAGCCACCAGCCCGGTGAGAACTGGCACTAAATGTAAAGAGAATGTACAGTATATGGCTGGATAACAGGTGATTATCATCACTCTTTGTGCTTATCTGGGATTCGGTGAAATGCAGTTACATACTTAACTAATCTTCGATTATTATTTGTGATTATGTACTGTTCAGACGAGTGCCAGTTCGTTAAGTGATAGTGCACTCAGACTCACAGTGCGCTCTTTATCCTTGAGGAATTTCATATGAAAAGTAACTGCCGAGGTTTAATGAACACAATCACGTCTCATAACGAATGCTCAGAGCAACTAAGGTGGCCTGAAGTGTGTGTGTGTGTGTGTGTGTGTGTGTGTGTGTGTGTGTGTGTGTGTGTGTGTGCATCAGATTAACGTAAAGGTAACATTAAAACCCTCATATTCACAGCTTTCTGTCCTCATCCGCATTTTTATTAGATTTAGCAACAATAGACTACTTTTAAATGGGACGTACCGAATTAAAGGCGGCTCACTGTCACTTGGCTTCATTCTCTCTGGCGTGAATGAGACAAAGCCACTCAAGGGCCACTTCAGATTAATGAAGTGCACTTGTCTGGGCTAGTTTATTATTTAGTGATTCCAGGGCATACCATGAAGAGTACTTGATGTAGGAGAGAGAATACAAAAGTAAAAATCTCATTTCAGCTTAAGGGGGGGACAATAAACATGGCATTTTCTCAAGAGCATTTACTGAAGGGGACATCAAGACTCCGGCTGTAGCACACAATATTAAGGACAGAGTAATTACTGTTACAGAAATAATACATGTGCCTTCCCTTTTTTTAAATGCCAGGTGGAATGTCTTTAATTATAACTGTAAATTGTTAGCAATAATAATAATAATAAGTTTAACCTCCTAGGTTTTTCACAGCTTAAATAATGTAGACTTGTGTAGTCTCAGGTTGTTTAATCAATCTTTAATGACCCTGACAGGAACAAGATCTGTTCTGTGTTCTTAAAATGTTTTAATGGACAGCGACTGAATACAGGAGGGTGTGATGCGCTCTGACTGAGGCTGTGGTCAAAAGAAGAAAGTGACTCATCCAAATGTTTAATTGTTTTTTTTTTTTTTTTTTTTTTTTTTTTTACAAAACAACAGTTTCAGAATGTACAGTAAATGGCACTCAAAATAGGACGACTTATTAACAAGAACAACAACATATTATTTTGTTAAAAACAAAATAACCAAATGTATTATTGTTATGTAAGTAATATATTTTCATTTACACATTAGTTTACTGTTAAAAAAAGCACACCTAAATCATTTCAACGTACTAAAGAATATTTAAACCAAAATAAAGTATTCTTATAAATTTCGGTA
>JAOTRS010000048.1:10326350-10337526 GCA_028565755.1 Dinotopterus cunningtoni | reverse complement strand
ACAAGGAACAAGGAAATTTGCAATCTATACTTCTCAAAAAATTGTAAGGAACACATAGTCCCCTTGTGTGTGTGTGTGTGTATACGTTAAGTCAAACTAGGATATAGTACAACATGACATGATTATAAAGTGGGTCTGATAACGGTTAACAGTGCACTACTGTAGCTGGATATTTTACCGGTGAGGTTTCTCATTGTTAGAATTTAAGAGTGTTACAATTCATCCAGAAATCTGAAAAATGATTAATGTCACCAAAATGTGTTGTTCTACTTGGAGTATCTTCCCTTAAATAGCCATGAATAATAGTACTTCAAAACATTGTATTTATATATCTGTGTAAATTATTTCTTTGCTGTCAGGAAGAAAAACAGACTATTAGGCGTTGTGACTTCTTAGTACGTGAAAGCCAATGCCATGATATATAGGCTTTTTCCTGGAAGTGCTTAAAAACCTCAGCTCATTCCTTAAATAAAAAAGCCCACATGTTCCACCCATTAAAGCAGTGAATATGAAAAGTGTAAAGTATTCCATATGCCTTTTCCATTGGAGGAATTCCAGCTGGCTTGTGTAAGAATAGCTCTAGCCTACACAGATGAAATGATTTCAACTGAACTGCTCTGTTGCTTTTATCCAAAACTGTTATTATTCTATTATTTCCTTTTGAAGGGACCCAGTAGAGCTAAATGTTGTATTTTTATGCATTTTAACATGGTGACTAATAACGTAGCATTCTCTAACTTAAAAAAGGGTTTTAAGGTAAGCTGCAGTGTTTACAGCAGCCATTCTTACTATGGAATTTCTTTCTTCATAATCCAGCAGAAATGAAGCCAAACATTTTTTTTATTAGTTTCAGGTCATATGTCTAATCAAAGCATCATGAGAATTGCAACAGTGTTAGTCTCTCCATCAGTCCTCTAATTTATTAAAAATATTAAGACTAAAGAACTGTAAAATGACACATTTGTCTGGAAGGGAGTTCTTTAATAAAGTGAAGTTTTAGCATTATAAAAAGAAAACCCCAACACAAAATTGAAACAGCAAGATGACAACTATGCTAGGTTTTGAAACTATAAGCTAATGCTAATACCAATGATCAAGCTAATCCTAACAAAAACAGAAGCAAATAAAACACAAAGACGATAACAACAGACACGAGACAAAGATCCACTTGAAACATGGGGTGTTTAGCATTGTTAAGTGTGATTCCAAACCGCTGGAAGCGAAAATGTTCAGTTCAAAGGGAACTGTGAACGGTGTAGGGAACAACTGAACAATGGCTCTTCACTTCACCGGAAAAGGGAATGAAAACTTTTCATTCAAGTCATTGCATCTTGCTGGAGCGTGAATAAAAAGGAGCTCGAAAAAGGATTCAGATATTTATTATTATTATCGAGGACGACATCGGCACAATAATGGACATTTTAATTCAGCAATCAAGAAATCTGTAGTATTATATAGATAAAAATCTCTGTACATCTAAAGATCAATTATTAATCAATTAAGAATCAATTATTATTATTATTATTAATCAATAATTTTTATAAAAGTTATACATGTTTCGATAGCATATGTTTTATAACGGTATCAGTTTTTGTTTCAATAAATAATAAATATTTAATATCCAAAGTATGTAGTATCCACAGCAGCAGCGACAAGTATCACAGGTTTCTCTTCACAGGGTAGTTCAGGCCGATCGGAACGCACCTTGATCAGTCAAACTGAAGAAGGTGCAGGTGGCTACATTTGACATCATGTGACTGTGACTTTTAAGGTACAATGCATGCTGGGTAATGGAGTCTGAGAAAACTAACCTCTACAAGTCGTACTAAACACAAAAGTCGGAAGAAGGACAAACCAATAGTAAACAAACATTGCAGACCATTAACACAATTTGTTAAAAAAACAAAACAACATTGTATTTTAAAGGCCCAGTTTTTAAGGTTGCAAATAAACTGATTATTTAGCAATATGCTTAGATTTTTGTGACAAAAAACTTTGTTGAATGTTGGATGAATGTTGTTCAAAGAAGCAATTTATTTTTCTATTTATAGCTGCACAGTTTTAGCTTATGAGGTTTTAAGTATCAACTGACATATACAGTAACACACTCTGGAATTGATAAACAATTGAGATTATGTGTACTACAGTGCGGTCATAGAGGATAACAATGCGACAGAGGTGACATGCATGTACTGTTAACTTACTGGAAAAATTGGTTCTTTGGTGTTTACAAGACACATGGTGTGTGTTTGTAGGGGGAAAAACGCTTGAAGCTTGCTGAGACAGGCTGAGACATTTAGTTGAAAATAGTGAATTGATCCACTATTCTGAATGAGAGTTATGTAAGAAATAACCTACAACAGACTGCTGTTATACAAAAATAATCAGGGGGTGAGTGACGCGAAGGGGGGGAATGCCACTACCCTACTACAGTACATTGTTTTTGTATAAAGGCATGGTGTGGTGTGTGTTATTCCATTTATACCACAGTGATTTCTCAGCAATTACGACATTTAATGTATTAATGAACTAAATTCACACATTTTAAAATTAGATTTAATGTTGTGGAACATCTCAAATTCAGCTGTAAGCCACTTCCTTCCAAATCTCTCTCTCTCTCTCTCTCTCTCTCTCTCACTCTGTTTCTTTTTCTCAAAAATGCAGCTTGTGCTTTTCAAGAGAAATTGGAAAGAGGAATCTAATCTGTCATAAAGACTTCAGTCTGCTGATAAATTTAGCAAAACACTGTGACTGTTACAAAGCACTTACAGCATAGACTACTTCCTTAAATGTTAAATTAGATCTCTTTACAAAAAAAAAAATACCCAACTAACAAATTGTAGGTTTTATTTCATTAAACTACAATTTATATTTAAAAAAATATTAGTCCCTTAGTCCCTGTGTATGAGCTGTTACTTTACAGCTACATTACAAAAAAATAAATTTTTTAGAATTAAATAAAATTAATTAAATTGCTTTTAGAATTTAAATCGAGTGAAACAACACATTGAACTAAGGAGAATAAACCGCAGTTTAGAGCTGGAAACGGTATGTGATAAAGAACACAGAATGAATGATTGTGCATTAAAACAAGCACATTAGCATGTTCATTGATCGTTCATGTTCACAGTCAGAGCAGACGTTTCTGAGATGTGATGTACGAAAATAATACACACCTTCTAACCAGTCCGGATCAAGGGTTCAACCGTGCTTTGGTCTTATATCATTTGAATTTGATTTGAATTTTAATATGTTGCTCAGAAACTACAGTACTTGTTGAGCAACGATCACCTTATTATGATGCAAAACAATTGAAGCATACTTTTACATTTTTACCTTATTTTATTTACAAATTTATATATGGTAATTTTGATAGATATTTTCCTTTTTTCTTATTTTTTCTTGTAACAGATTTCTAACATTTTTTTTTGCAGAATTTTGAGTGCATAGCATAATGACAGAGAAAACTTATATAAGACCTTATAGTTCCTGCTATTATTTATGTTACAGTCAAGATACCCAGCTCTACTCCCTCACCAGGATCACATTCTCTCTCTCTCTCTCTCTCTCTCTCTCTCTCTCTCTCTCTCGCTCTTAAAAATGCAGTTTGTCATCTTACATGAGTCCATGAAGCATGAATCTTGTTGTTCCCAAGACATCCCTTTATTGGGAAACTGGGAAGCAGTGTGTTGGTTAGAAAGCAGGACACTTGCCGCTTTTTTCATAAATGGTAAATAAATTACAAAACTATAAAAACAATAATGTATTAGGTGTGCATTAATATTTACCATCACATCTTACAGCCCGAGCTACCGTAAAACATTATGACCAATCAAATTCAAGCATTCAACTGTGTTGTGGTATAAATATAGTTTAACAGAACACCGTTATGAGAGTAAAAACTACCTTTATTTCTCTATATAATGCCCTGCTTCACAAATGCACTCATCTCAGTGTTTCACATGTGCTTCAATGCCATCAAGGTTGAAAGTTTTCTCAGTTCACCAGAGCCATCATCCTCTGAAATACTGCAACTCTCGTGATGGCCCAGACATGTGGAAATGGCTTGGGGTGAGGTCAGGATTGTACAGGGGATTTGGCAATAACTCCCAGCCGAGTTCCTGTAATGTTCAAGTGGTGTTTATGTTTGATTGTGTGTACAGTTCCCACAGACAGATGCATCTCTACCATAACGTTTTGACATTATGCGACGATATTTAAGGACCAGGCATTCCACTCGCTAAATGCTCACGGGAACAACTGCAGTGGGCTCTGAGCCACGTTTGCATTTAAATGTTTTACTGCAGCTAAGAGTCTCATCTCCATACTATGCCTTTATTTTTATAATTTTTTTTTACGCCTTCATTCACGAGAAATTTCATCACAAGTCCCGGTTTAAATTGAACACTCCTGGTAATATTCTTTGAATATAAAATTTTTTAAGCTGTTTTAAATACAACTTTTTTTGATAGGTATACCACGTTAATTGGAGAAGTTGAATCTAACATAATATTAGTTTCTTTCATATGGAAATTTTATAAATTCATGTCTTAGTGAGTATTTTGCCACAACTTTTACAATCATGTGTCCATTAAAATGTCCAAGCTCTTCAGCCTTCCTAGTGTTATCATGTGACAATGTGTCCTCATTCCTGCAGTGTAAAGGTTGTGTCACAAAGACACAAATAAATCTCAATTTTTAAATCACATATCTTTTCCCCCAGCCACCTAGTACACACCGAGCCCAAGATCCTAACCCAAATACACACGTTTTTTATGTTTTACTGAGTAACCCTTTTGTTCTAACCGCTTAATTTTACAATATGAGCACAAGAGCATTTTAAGGATTGATCCTTCAACAGGAATAGCATTAGCGCGTGGCTGTTTATGCGGTCATTCGGACAGAACCGAGCGAGTTAGATGAGAGGCAGCAGATGAGATAAAGGCTGAAGGGACAGAGAATGCTTCATTCATGACAGCGCTTGGATAATGAGAGGAGAATATGATGAGAGGACGAGAGTTCATGTCTGCTACGAAAAATATGTCACTGTTTTGCTCTGCCCCGTCTTTCATGGAAAGAGCCCATTGTCTGTTCTAGTTACGCATTGATTAAATTTTGGCACCGACCAAGAAAGGACGTGAAGAAAAAAACAAAACAGATCAAATTATGTTGTTTTTCAGAGCATCCAATGGATAATAGGCTATTTCATCTATCCACCGAAAACAAATAACAGTGATGTAGTGTTGCACTAACATCCGTGCCACTGATGTCGCCTTGTGCGCTTATGGGAAATGTTTTATGAGTGAGAAATTTTCTTTAAAGTGCATTATCAAGTTTAAGTTTAAGTCCCTTTCCAGTTTGTTACCTGTAGATCGTATTTAAAAAGGAGTGCCTTAATGAATTGTTCAATTTATTAATTAACAAGATGTTTATTAATAATAAGCTTTCATGTTTTATTTGCCTCATTGTATTTTTTATGATGCCGCTGAGTTTATCTTGGGTTACACATCAATATCTCATATTATTACACTTTATAAAATGCACTGAAGGACTACATGAACTCTGTGAGGGGCCATGAAGCTCAGCGTGATGTGACCCACTTAGCAACTTGTGATAACCTCAACAATCCTCTGTAAAAAGCTTGCTTTTTTTACTCGTCTTGCTTTTGAGTATAGTTTTTTTTTTTTTTTTACTTTTTATTTTCTGTGCTTCAAAATGAAAGATAACACTCGAAGGTCTGTGGGAAAATGCATGAAACCTTTTTTTTCCTGATGGTCTGAACAACATATGAAAAGTTTTTGTTCAGAACACCTAGGTAGGAAATGGGTCAAAATACTGATGTTTTGGAACAGGTAATGCTTTTATTTTCTAAATCTACAAGCAAGCGTTTTTGTACTTTTCGATGGCCTCACTCTTCAACTGCAGATATGCTTAATTTAAATAGATTTTTTTATGTTTATCTGAAATTTGCAAGCTTTTAGGGATTTTTACATTTTTGAGGAAATCCCAAAGAAGGGTTTTTACATAATCAGATCAGAGGGATAAGTATAACGTCTGATTTGTCCATTTTTAAAAGCTGCCTCAGATCAGCAAAAAAACATATTTTTATTATTTTCTTTTTAATTATTATGTTTATAGGATAGTTAAATATATTCAGAAACACCTGTACCCCTGCTCCTTCATGCAATTATCCAATCAGCCGATCATGGAGCAGCACAGTGAATGAAATTAGCCTCAAATTCTTGTTTTTGGCTGACAGAAGTAAACCACGATGTGGTCTTGTGCTGTTATATTATAGCCAGTCCAAGCTCGTGCATTCTGAGTTGCTTTTCGATACTTTTCTGCTCACCACGATTGCAAAGAGTGGTTATTTGTCTTTCTGTAGACTTGTCAGCTTGAGCCAGTCTGGCCATTCTTTACTTTTCTCTCTCATTTACAGGGCATTTTTTTCTTGCACCATTCACTGTAAGCCCTTGAGACTGTTGTGTGTCAAAACCCCAACCGAACACTTAAGCAAGCCTGTCTGGCACCAATTATCATACCACGGTCAAAGTCACATTGCGTGGGCATTACCTGAAGCTCTTGACTTGTGTCTACATGAGTTTATGTGTTTTCCTGCTAATACCTAGGAGTTAATACAGCAATTGTGAAGTCCATATTTAAACCTCAGACTTACCAACAGACTTAAATGCTTCTCAGAAAACTGTACAGTGTGCCAAAAACAAAGGTGTGTCTCGTGAGATTCTGACCTTCGTCTTAGACTTAGTTTTGTTACACAATTGATCAGGTGCCTAAAAACTTTTGTACAGTGTAAATATTATCATAAAACTAAGTATTAAATATTGTAGACTAACACTAAGTGACAATGTTATTTAAGTGTTGAATTATTGGATTTAATCAAGTTAATAATAATAATAATAATAATAATAATAATAATACTGGAATTGGGTTAGGAACTGTCTAACGCATTATTAAAACCTAGAAGCAGAGTGCTGAACTGCCAACTTTGTGAAAAAAAAATGTGATTGGAGATCTCTTAAATGCCGTAGTTGGTCAGATATAGGCTCAGCAGCGTTATGTGGCAATAAAATTAAGTCAGCTGATGACCTAAATGTATCTATGGAGTTTTTCTTCCCTGATGGGACGGACATATTCTAAGACTCAGACTGTGAAAGACTAGTCATAATCAAAGTTAAAGTCAGTCGAATGAAATATTAGAGTCTGTAACTTTTTTGTGGGGTATATTTGCAGTGTAATAGGCTTCCAGCATCTTGGAACACTCAGCCTTGCATCATCACCTACCCTCTTTCGAAACAATCACAGTTAAACTGCCGTGTTAAAGTATGAGAAATGATCTAGACATAACTAAGTAGCTTATATTTTGCAGTGTAGATGCTTGAGTAAGTGCAGGGCTGATTGTAGACGCTTACAGTAAGTTGTCTGGCTGGGTATTTAAAGTGTCTCAGAGGGTGCTTTCAGATAAACATTGTTTAGACTGGTTGCACTGAACCCTGCAGCAGTTTTTTCTGGTTTGTTGTGGTTCGTTGGGGAGGTGAGAACTCAAGAGCAAAACAAGTGATCCAATACCATCCAAGTGCCGTAGACAGGTTAGAGTTCCAAGCAGACTTAAACATGGTTCATTTGCAGTGAGAGAGCAATTCGACCCTAAATTGACACAACTGCAAGAAGTTAACCAAACGTGCCATGCCTTTTGGCACAGAGGGAGAGTGGGGCGGAGTTATACAGAGCTTAAGAGGGAGAGTAGGGGTGGAGCTGCACAGAAACACAGAGGGAGAGTGGGGCGGAGCTGCATAGAGAAGTAGACGGAGAGTGGGGGCAGAGCTGCACAGAGCAGAAGAGGGAGAGTGGGGCGGAGCTACACAGAGCTTAAGTGGCAGAGTGGGGGCGGAGCTGCACAGAGATGCTGAGGGAGAGAGTGTGGGCGGAGCTACACAGAGCATAAGAGGGAGAGTGGGGCGGAGCTACACAGAGCTTAAGAGGGAGAGTGGGGCGGAGCTACACAGAGCTTAAGTGGCAGAGTGAGGGCGGAGCTGCACAGAGTCACAGAGAGAGAATAGGGGGCGGAGCTACACAGAGATGCAGAGGGAGATTGGGGCAGAGCTGCCTTGAGATGCAGGGAGAGAAGAAATGTAAATGGAAGAAATATCGTAATGCACCATCAAACTATATCAATATAAATGTTAATGTCTCATCCCATATCTCAATTCAAAATATGTCGATATACATTAAAAAGCAGATCTACGGCCCAGCCCTACCTCCTATTTACTCTTTTGAAAACAAACGTTCACTAAAAAATTGCACTTCTGCTATAAATATCACTTATTTAAATGAGCTATTGTTTGCACTATTTGTTTTAGACGTTTCTACGACTTAATGTGTGTAAAGTTCTAAACATAAGTGTTTTTAAATTAATTGCTTGATTTATTTGCTTGCCACCACTTAATAGTGAACCATGCATTCAAAACTTGGGTGCATACAGAACTGTGACTTTTGCATGCCAGTACACTTGCCTTATTACTTATTTAGTGGCAGATATGTGTTTTCTGTCTCTAATCGTTTATTTATTTTTGCATACTTGACTTAGATATTGTTTACATTTTCCAAAGTTGTCTTTCTGACCAATGAATGAAATACATTCAAATACATTGTCAGCTCTGGATGTCCCTTAGCTGGTGTTTTTGTTTTTGAGACATTTCATTATGCTGTGCTATGGGCTTGCAGGAGTGAGCAGGGGAATACCTGTAAAAATAAATAAATAAATAAATTCCTCAAGACTTCATATTGAATTACTTTTTAATTATCATACCTATTAATATTATTTGCAAAGTGTTGGATTTGACATTTTGTTGCAGGTCTATTTAATCATCTTGGGTGAAAATCACCTCCTGACTCCTGGTTTTGTTTCACATTAATGAACTCAAAACTTTCTCCATTTATCTTGATAAAAAAGAGAGCATGTGAGTCAAGACCATGTGAAATGGTAAAAGAGGGAGGGGCTTTTAGGAAATGCCACGTAATATTGTACAATAACGGTGCAAATTATTCCAGATTAATGTGCTTGTTCTATTTGCCCTACTGACGAGAATTTTTTTAAACATATTTCTGAGTGATAACTCACACTAGGGGACTCATCTGTTTATGGTAAATTGCAGCATTTCTAGGGAAAATGCTGGAAGGTTGACGTATGATAATAAAATCTATCATTGGAATACACTTCACAGGATATTGTGGCTGTGTAATATCATAAAGGGACAGTAATACCGTTAAATCGCAGAGGCATAATAAATATACAGTGTAACGTCTGTAAATATCTGGATCGCAGATGGGGTTAGGGTGTAAATTTGAAAACCATGGTGTAACGTTGAATGCAGTCTGGACCTCAGGTCGGATAAGTATTGATCAGTGGAGACAGAAAGTGGGACTCCAGCTGTCTAAGCAAGAGTGAGTGACCAATCAATAGGATGTACAGATGGTGGCTCGGGGGGAAGGCGCTTTTCAGTAGAGCTGCTAAATACTTAAGATTGTCAGGACATTGAATACTCTCAGCAGTTAATCTCATTACCTAACGCAAGAGGAGGTGATGTGACAGCAGCATCTGTTTGCACAGTCACAACTGGCTGTGCTACGATAACATCATTATTTCCTATGTGATACGAGGAAAATGTCTTCTCTGATGTTTAACATATTAATAAGTAAATGCACATCATTAATGCATGGTATGTTTACGTATGTTTCATTTTAACATGAAATATTGGAACAGGATGACCATTAGACAGTATGTATTGTACAGTGCTGCGGTTTATCCTTCCATGTAACCCTTAAAAAAAAAAAGACACTCATTTCAACACAAATGGGTATTTAAGGAGAGCACTTACTTTCTTAGTCCAATTTACTTTGGACTCAGACCAGTTTGTGCATAGTTTTGCTTGCACATGCTTTTATCCTGATTGTGTCTCCAAGGGTTCTTTTATTTTTATAGCCATTTGATAAATTACATAATTGGCACTTAAAAAAGAATAATAATTATTATTATTTCATGACACTTTTCAACAAGTTTATGTATCTTATGTTGTAAGAGGTTTTAGCTGTGACATTGAAGATACAGATACAGATACTGTACACACTGCATTACACTACTAGTTTAGCAGTAACAAAATACAATAATAACCTTGGCTGTGCTGTTTATGATATTTCTTGATATACAACCTAATAATAACTGAACCCAATATACTGTATGTTCTAAGAAATTCCTGCCAGCGGCTTCAAATGAAATGTGTTTTACAGCCAATGTATGGTGTGGAAGATATGGAAGGTACCTGTGCCAGATGAAACAGCGCATCCAAATTGAAAGGATAAAGCAGAACACTTCATTATTTGATCACAGCATGAGGTCTGCCCAAAGAGGAAAGGGATGACATCTGTCAATTTAGGGTTTTCTACACAAATGTAAATAAGCTGCTGCGTAAACAACCAGTTGTGCATAGAGAGCATAGTGGCAGCTCTCGAGCGACCTTAAGAACGGCGTTGCCGGACCAGTCGCTAATCCTCTCTGACAGGGAAGAGGTTATCTTAGCTATGGTAATTGGGATGCTGTCGTGGAAGTTAGACTATTTGTGAAACCTCATTTGGCCTCTCACATTTTATCAGTGAGTCAGGACAGGCGAAAATGCCGTTGCTGAGAAGAGGGGTGCTGGCATACCAATGTAGAGAATCTGAAGAAATGAACAGATTCTGATATTAAGGGTAAAAGTTTCTTTTCTTTTTTTTTTTTTTTTTAAACCACCGGATTCACTTTTGTTTTAATCATTATTAAATCGAATATGATTACGACCTTCAAGAGCAGTTAGGTAGCTAACTGACATTTTAGTCCTTGTTACTGTATGGCTTATTGCTGAAGGTCTTTTTCTTGTTTTTTCTTAGCACAGTGCATGTGTGTAACTGTGGAATGCAGGATAATGAAAGTTCAAGATCATTTACCAGGATTAGCTGTTGACTTTCATAGTTGGTCTTTAAAAGTTTATGTCAGTATAAAACAAACGAGGATGCAGAATAAATGAAAAACAGAGACTAGCACTTTAGATTTTTTACACAGATTAGCCGAAACGACAGGTCATGCAGGTCAAACTCCTGACCACTGGCCTTGTGAGTGACAGGG
>JAOTRS010000048.1:10268718-10283173 GCA_028565755.1 Dinotopterus cunningtoni | reverse complement strand
TGGCACCCTGTCCAGGGTGTACCCTGCCTCGTGCCCTAAGTCTCCTGGGATAGGCTCCAGGTCCCTGCGACCCTGAACACAGGATAAAGCGGTATAGAAAATGAGTGAGTGAGTGAATGAGTGTTTAGATAAACCAGATCTGAAACTTAAATAAATATTCCTGATTATGCTGCTTACATCTGTGGTGTTATTAACTCTCCCCTGTCAATTTCAGTGACACTAACCAATGAGCTCATGAATTTTGAAGAGGGCGGATAGCTCGTTCCTGAGTGTGTCTCTCAGCATGAACAGCAGTTTGACAGAAATGTAGTTCTTCAGTGATAGAAAAGAGCTGGCTGGTGGGTGGGAACTGGCAGGCGACCAGATTGAGGAGAAAATGGAAGAAAAAAATTGCCACAAAATGGGTTTTTCACAAAATATTTCCAGCAAGGGTGGACAAATCCTGCTGTGTTTCTCAAGCACACACACAGAGAAAGGACGAACTTGAATATGCATGTAATGAAGTCACAGTTGCATGCATACATTTAAAGAAAACAAGCGTGTGACATTTGTTTCAATTGAGCCGGCTGTCCTCTACAAACAGAAGCTAATGGAGTTTACCGAACGACAACAGCTCTCGGACAACTGTTTACCACACACGCTGTGAAGCAATTCACTACATCATGCATTTCTTTTTCATTTTTCACGCCAGGCCGAGATGAAGTGTGCAGATAATGCACTTTGGATATCAGTAAATGATCCTCCCTAACTTCTTTTGCTGTCTCAGAATCTCCCACACAGCTCTGCTTGCCACATCCGTAACCTCGTTTCCCCTTCGTATTTCCCTTCACTATGTAATCAGCAGTGATGTAGACAAGACATGCATCAGATAATAGGCCTGAAAATTAGTGGGTACGACGCAAGCATATTTAAAACCATCTGTTTTTCAGGCTAGAGAGATCCCCGAGGAGCTGCGAGTAAAATGTTTTGCGTCTTCTTTTTCTTCTTCTTTTTTTCACCATGAATTGGTCGGTGGCTGATGCAGAGAGTGGGCTAAGATTGATACGCTTACAGCGAAGGAGCCGAGCGCCGCATCGCTACGGATCGATGGCATAGGGAGGGAGATTTCGCCTCTCTCCTGTCTGTCACAGCTCAGCTGCTTTTAATTAAATGGCTCGTGGTAGCGGCGGAGTGTCAATGTGAATGGAGGGTGGCGTGGCTAGGCTCTGTTTCTCTCCTCCTCCACGCTAAAGCCACCTCATCTTATTGCCTTCCTTCATTAGCCTCAGCGCGGCCCGGCGGTGTTTCACGTTGGCGAACCAAAAAGCCTACTTATTTTTTTCAATCTTACTGCAAATCATGATTATTGCTTAACTTACCATTTCGAAGATCAGTCAGTCCATGTGACCTTGTGCTTCCTGCCGGATAAAGGAAGTGTGTGGGGATGATTATGGATCCCCATATCCACCCATGCACACAATTCAGCATTCCCAAAATGTATGGTGGTTAACAACAGTTAGCATGCTAATCAGAGTTACCAGCAACAGGTTGTCACAGGTTGTCATGACATCACTTTCAATCGCCGTCTTTCATTTAATTACTTGGAAATACACATGCATTATATCCTCATAATGGTTAATAAGGATGCTTAGAGGCTTTTTTCAAATGCAAAGATTCTGGATTGTTGTGGACATCTTGATTGATCTTTTCTAGCACCTGATCAACTTGATCTACAGTATGTCATTAAACAAAAAGAACTTTTGAGAACACTTACTAGTCCTCATATGAGAATCATACAAGGCAGAAGGGATGGGAATCTCCAGTAAGCACCAGATACAATATTATCACGATACCCATATGGTAATTATATTTATTTACCTTAAACATATTATACAGTATATCAATTAAAAACTAATTAAAAAGGCAAATTGAGAGTCAAGGTAGTGATGCATGAACCGCCAAAAAAAAAAAAAAAAAAAAAGAATCACAATACATCACTGAATCAATCTCTACAAGACAGTGTAGTTGGGAAATATAAGAGGACATTCAGGCCTCATTTTCCTCAATAGATTCTGGCTGTGGCATTGTTCATTAAAAATACATAAATATAAACAGGACATAAGGAAATAAACTTGTTTTTGCAGGCGGCTCTTGCACTAAGGCTGAGGACAGTGGTGGTTCAAACAGTTAAGGCTCTGGGTCATTGAATGGAAGAACATTATGGGTTTATCTGCATTTACGGCAGTATCTGCTAACGACCTGGCTGACCCTGCACTCTGACCTTGGCTTCCTAACTGGGAAAAAATATTATTTCACTGTGCTAAATGGTACGAGTATGATTTTCTAGACAGCTATTGTTAAAATTACACAAATGTAAACCACATGTCCAGTTACTGTATTTGTTGAGTTTTAGCATTTATGATAGAGTTTGTTAACAGCATTTGTAGTACCATCTATACCTGCATTTTTACCACCACCTTTTTGTAACTTATTGATGTATATATACACTATGAGTAAAAAAAAAAGTTGTTTTATGCTGTACAGAACACAACGCACACTAGGGTGCGTACCAAAATATCAGTGACATACTGTGACATATTATATATATAATGTCACATATTATTTACTACACAATAGCATGCAGTTTGAGATGCTGCCCTAGTATTCATAACTCAATGTTTTTCAATATTACACAAGTGTTATGAGAAATCCTTTTTTGCACATTACAAATGTGGCTGTCACATTTTCTGAACTTTACAGAAAGGAGCAAAATATTTCCACTAGGAACAGATCAGGCAAACAGAAAACACTTGAATCACTCGCTCTCAATCGATGTAATAAATGTCCTCCCATGAGTGTTTGATGGGTGTATTAAAATGCCCAAAATTATGGACATAACTGTCACACAGTGGCACTGGACTGGATATTGAACATGAATAATCAACCTAACTTCAAGGTCAGAAGTGTGAAATGCTTTTAAACACTACAGTCAAAGGTAGTAGAGGCAAACTACACGATATGGCCAAAAGTATGTGGACACCTGACCATGGCACCAATATGTCCTTTCCAGATTTAGTCACATGTTGCCATTTAAATAAGCTCCAGGCTTCTGGAAAGGATTTCCACTGGAGTTTGGAGCTCGCTTGTGTTCATTCATCCACAACAGCATTAATGAGGTTAGGAGGCCAGGCCTAGGGTGAAGTCAGCGCTCCATTTTATTCTAAAGGTATTCAGTGGGGTTGAGGTCAGGGCTCTGTGTGAACGACCTGAGTTCTTCCATACCAATCTTAGCAAATATTGTCTTTCTGGTCTTTGCAATTGATATCTAATAATGCTTCTGGATACAAAGGCATCTTTTGCAATTGTGTGCTTGCAGCCTTGTGTCAACAGTTTGGAAACAAAAAACACATATGCAGGTAGGTGTGGTGTTCAGGTGTCCATAAACTTTTGCCCATAGAATGTAAGCCTACAGTATGAGCTCCTAATCAATTCATCCATCCATTCTTTCATCTATTATCTATATTGCTTTAGGGTCACAGCGAGCCAAGAGCCTAGAAGGCAGGGTACCCCCTGGTTGGGGAGTTCACACACTCACACATTACCACATGTCTTAGGATGGTGGGACGAAACTAGAGTACCCAGAATAAAGCCACCAAATGTGGGAAGAACATGCAACTCCATACACATTCCCTACACACACACACCCACAGGACCAGCGTTGAAGTGTGAGGGGACATTGCTAACCACAAAGCCACCATGCCAAGGAATGAATACCAATATGTTTGTAATTTCCATCTTATTTCCTCAATTAAACCATATTAACATAACTGTGTGCTGTGATTTGTTAAACGTGTTCTGGATTTGTGGTTTTCGAGACTGCATACCCTGTAGTTTCGGTAGAGTGTAAGTTGCTGGAAGTTCTATTAGGGTTTGTTTTTTTTTTCTTTTCTCATGAGAGACCTTATAGCTACATCAATATGCATAAGGACCTTGATTTGTAAAGAGCCAGGCGGTTTAATAAATCTGCCTGATTGGACATGGCTCAGTATCTAATCATGACACATGCATTAGAAAATAACCTTATCATGGTTTCAGATCAATAAAAGCAATCAGGATAGTGTTTGTATATTAGTGTATAGTGATTTACTTAAAATGAACAATGCTTTTGAAAAATCGTGTCTCATCTCATCCTTTACTTCTCTTTCTTTTCTTTTTTTTTCTTTCTTTTCTATTAGTAACAGAATCTGACTATCGGACTATGTAGCCTAAAAGGCTTGCATTAACTATAATGAAATGTAAATTTAATTGTCTACATTTTTTAAAGCCCGGACAACAAGAGAGGTCGTTCATCCTAATAGGAGATGTTTCTCCCAGGGCCAAGGCTTTATTGGCTGATATAGCAGGGTTTATCTGGTGCTAAGCCTCTTTATGATGCTCAGTAAAACACCAGGTTGTAATTTTCTATGGAAGCTATGACTACTTAACATTAAGTTATATGCTTTGTTTACTGGGATTTGCTTCATTAATGTATTGCTAAACTGTGATCTTACTGTATCTCTTAACCGCTGCACTCCTAAAAAAAAAATCAAACCACACTGGTTGGTTTTTCTTCCTTATAACTTTCGTTACGATATCTGACACATAAAAGACGCATTAATAAATCCTCCAATGCCTGTTTTTTTTTCTCTTAAAGAAGTGCTTAATTGTGCTCTTAATGCACATTTCTAAATGCAGCCAGAACAGGTGAGAACGATTCTAGCTGAGATGGTGTCTGTTTTGCGAAATCATAACCGTTTCCTGTGGCTTTTCTGAAGTGGAACAACCAGAGCTCACGAAATGATTACATTAAGGGAATAAGCAAACGTCTGCTTCCTGTGCCTGCGGATCTCAATTCCACTACAAAGCACAGCGACTAATCAACCCTACTTATTTCAAGTCATGAAAAGGATCCACTCGAGCAGAACAGTGGTTGAATAAACTGCAGCTGCGAGCCAAAGAATATTGCCCGTCTTAACGCTACTTTCTTCTCTCTTTTCTTCTAGGTAAGCACTTTTCGATAACAGCGGGGTAGTAGATTCTGATCTCGACTGGTGCCAATGAAGGTAGGCGAAGTCTGATTAAGGTGACATATAGCAGCACCGAAGGCTTAATGCGTAGAGGATAGATGTGTACACCTACCAGGACTGCTGACTTGGAAGCTTTTATTTATGAGCAATAGCTGCTCATCAAGAGCTGACCACAATCACACCACCTGGCACTCCTAAAACTGAAAGCTTTCCTTTAAGACGAATGCCTCCTCATCACGAAAATGACTCTTGTTCTTTAGCACTGCGGCTTTTCACTGGCAGAGTTTGCTTCGTGATGACTCAAGAAATGTGATGGTTCTCGGGAATCTTTGTCTACACTGTGTTTCACAGCGCAAGATTTGAGAACAAGAACCAAAATGAACGAATTGAAATGGATTGAAACCCTTAGCTAGGCAGCCACTGTTACATCTTCGCTTCAATTTGTTATCAGTGGTGTAGTAGAGATATGACACGGTATAAATGAGTCCCACCTCGTTTTAATTCCCATCTGTGTTTATGTCCTAGCGGTACAATTTTTCTGCCGCGTGCTGCAGCGTGATATTCACATCATTATCCATTTTGTAACTTGTCCAGAGTTGCTGCGCAAACAGATGGCACAGGATGCAGGAGGTGCAGTTGTCTGTGTGCCATGGTTTTGCGAAAAAAAATGAACAAGGAGTTCTCTTTCTGCACAAGTTGCACATTTCCATAGTGACTTGTAAAACGTTTCCCACGCGTTTCACTATTCAGCTTTAAATATTTCTGGTTCAAAAGATAGAGAAACAATAAATAACTATAAATATATAGAGTCGATGTGTGAGTGTTCTATATTGTACTATATTTTTTTTATCATATTTGTTTAAACTATATTTTTGCTTGCATTTGTCTATTCCAATTACACAATTCATATTCTTGGTGGTTTAGTGGTTCTTTTGCCTTTTGTGTCGGCTGTATGTGTTCAAAAATTCACATTGAGGCTCAGACGAAATCATACAACAGAGTTTCTCCACACAGGTGATGTGGACTGCACTGGAAATTATTGGCCTGCCAGTATGGAGATCACTCGGTAAAGTTGCATTGTGAAAAAATCAACAGGAGAGAATTTAAGAACATTTCCACACACATGAACTGAAACAGGATTGGGCTTAAGCAGCTCCGTAGCCATAAAACCACTTGTTCTTCTTCGTCTTCTTCTTTTGGCTGATCCCGTTAGGGGTCGCCATAGCGGACCATTTTTTTATTGAGACTAAGTGATGGATGCATCAGGTTAAGAAGAGAAGCGCTTAAAGCGATGTACCCATCATGCATAGTGCCCACTTCTCACAAATGAATTGCACACCATGTTGCATGAGGTAATTAATGCTAAAGACATTCAAAGGAAATCTTCAAGTGTTTTACATTTTTTTTAAACCAGGCTCTGTAGTCTTAGCTAAATGTCGCTGAACACTGTCACACTAGGTTGATTATTATTCTTTGAACACATCTCCTTTTTTATATTTACATTTACATTTAGGCGTTCAGCAGACGGTCTTATCCAGAGGGACTTATTAAAGTGCTTTGGAGTTTCCATCCTTAGATAGATCCTTACACAGGTTTACTAACTCCAGTACAGTAAGTACCATAAGTACCTAGTAAATAATGAACTTAGTAACTAATTACTAGAAACTTTGTATTGGAGATCAGAGAAAAAAAAAATACAAATGGAAAAGTCTAAAATTGGATTAGGATTTTTGCTGGGAATTTTTGGATTTTTTTTTTTTTTTTTAGATTCTATTCCATACTACTTGGCCAAACACTGATATGTCGTTTGACCGCCTTTAGCTTTGATTGTGGTGCACTTTGTGGTGGCCAGTTCATGTGTGAAAAATGATCCCACCTGCCTCCAGAGGCTTGTACAGTGCCCACTATGCATGATGGGTGCATCACTTTATGCATTTCTCATCTTACACTGAAACACCAATTGATCTGGAGCAGGGTTTATCTGAACTCATCTAACCATGTGACCTTTTTCGCTTGGTTCCAAAGTCCAATGCTCCCTAGCAAATTTAGGCTTTTTTTCCTAATTAGTTTCACTAACAAATGATTTTCTTCTGTCCTACCAGCTGTTTAGTCCCAATCCTGTGAGTTCTTGTTACACCGTGTGTGGATTTTTGTGTGGAATAGGTAACGAATTAAACCATGCTGAGGGTGGTATCATGCCATCATAGGACTCTGCAGCGAAAATAATTACCGTTTTATAGTGTTCTAATGTGACATGTTACCAATTCACCTGAGCCACAAGTACAGAGAGGGAAAACATCCTGCCTTAAAATAATGACCTAGGAACAGGAAGACGGAAATTAGACACCTATTAAATTCAAGTGGATTTACAGCAGCGAAAAGTCTCACATGGTTAAAATGAATGAACAGATGATGTTCATTTGGACGTTGAACATGCTCATTTCTCATTAATGCATAGTTATTTTCCCTTTACGGATTTTCTGGAAGATGAAGTGGACTATAATTGGAGGGGAGAAAAGGTGCATTAATTATGTAGGATAGTGAGAGCTATGTAGAGCTGCTTCGTTTGGATGAATGATACACTGGAGCAGAATGGGCTTTATGTTATACTGGGAATCGTTTTAGTCTCTTATTGCCACTGTCACATCAATCGCACATTGTGATCATTTTTATTACCATCTCTAGGTTTTCAGTGGATTTTCTTTTTATACCACAACACAACAGACTTGTATTAAATTGCGTTGATTAATTTCCTATTACTGCAGCTTTGACAATAGCATTCATTTTAATTTTAATCACAGGTTTATAACACATTTTAATATGGTCTTTTAATTGTTATTGATACTTGTAAACCAAGAGATAAACAGATTTAAAATATATATTTACGATCAAAATATGGCCATTTTTTACTGTAATGACACTTTTGGTAATAAGATGGGTTTTTTTCTTGTGAAAAGAGTGTGCAGTGTCAGTGATTTTTTTTTTTACATTTTTAATTTTTTACATTTAGTATGCTTTTTACCAAGGCAGAGTGTTCAGGACATCTGAATTCAGTACCATAGGGAAGTAAAGTTAGAGTGTAAATAAAAAGAGGAACTAATTTACATTACTGTGCAAAAGTCTGAGCCACATACCCACTCGTTTCTTCATATTAAACTATATAATGTGGATTAAATAAAAAAAAAAATGTTTTACTACGATTGGCTGCAAAGTACCTAAAGATAGAATTTAAAAATTGGTTGTTTATGTAACAACCTCAGCAACAACCTCATTTCCCCTCTTGTCTATTACAACAACTCAGCATTCACCATCACCCGTATAATAATCACTGGCCTGATCATTTGTCATCAGCTGTGCGTGTTTCTCTCTGGTTATTGCCATGAGTTAGATTCTTTTTATGCTAAGACTATACATACTGATTATGTGTTTGGGGCAAAGTTGCAACTTTTTCACCCACAGCCAGCAAAATCCCCTGACACACCCCATCTCAACTTTAAAGTTCGACTTGTCAACAGTAAATGTAATTATTAATGAATGAAATCACATTGTGCCATTGCTGCGGTATAAGAGTGAGCGACTTTGAGAATAAGGCAAAAGTATATTCACTTCACATTTTTTTTTTTCTAATAACAGCATTTCCAGTTGTGTCTTACTCCTTACTTCAACCCAACTTCAACCTCAGCTTTGTATATGGCTCAAATACACATTTTAAGTGATAATCATGAACCTTATTAAAGAAAAATATACCATCTGAGTGAATGTAATAGTCTGTGTACACAGTGACACGGTCATTGGTACCCCACATTACACCATGTTGTGAACTGCAGCAAACTTCTAACATGTTTAAGGAGCCATAAAATGTGTGATACTGATGAGCATGATTGTACTGTACCCTTGAGTCCACTTGGCGCCAAACAAATGCAGTCGTAAAACAGTCATAAAAGAAGACAGTGGCCCCTTGGAGTAACGCAGCAGTAAATACTGCTAAATTAGGGGTCAAATTGCAGAGCTAGAATAGCCCTCACTATTCACCGTTCTCTCACTTTATAGTGATTTTGGTCACTGCTGTTTTCCATTAAAGATCTCTCTAAGAAGTGAACTTTAAATAAAGAACTCCAGAAGGAGAAGTGTACATTAGTCCTGTACTCTGGCTTGTCGAGAGACTCTGATTCCTGATTTACGCGCTGATTTACTAGCTGTGCTGTAATGGGCCTTTCAGTCTTAGGCTTTGGAATTGTAAGATAAAGCTCCTGGCACTCCGTTAGGCTCTTTTTAACCTCTCTGAAATTGCAAACAAGCATTGAATAATTGATTGGAGAATCAGATAGAAATGGATGTTCATTAAGCTCTTCATAGTGAAAAGCCGAAGCCGCGTCAATTAAATTAAAAAGCACCTGTCAGTCAATAGTCAATAGTTTCCATCTGCGATGCTTTTAATGAAGGGTGTTTTGTAACTACAAGTTGTTCATATCTGTCCTTCTTTAAAAGGCACGGGCAGAGGAAGTGTAAAAATCACGTCAATCATAAGCGCCACGCTTGAAAGACACCATGTGAAATACCCTCAAGGATGTTGTCATCTAATGAAAAAAAAAAACAAAACAAAAAAAAAATAATAAAACGGACAGCTGCTAACAAAATGTATTGAGAGTCCGCTCAGGCTGAGTCAGAGGGAGATCATGGCCCCTGTAGCGTGTCAGAGAAAGGGCACGTGAATGTTCCGGACCTTTGCTGATTTCCAAATGGCAGTCATGACCTTTATGCAGTGTTAAAACAAACAAGCGAAGGGGTAATAGGATGGGTTGAAATGAGGGAGTAGCCCTGACATTACACACCATCTGTTTTAGGAGCAGATGGCAGATATGGATGTCTACATACAGTGTCATTTTAGATGTGATGGAGACAGCATTTTGATCAGGGATCCCATTCGAACATGAGCCCAGCACGTAGTCTACAAATAGAAATGGCTTTTTTTTTCTTTTTTTGACAGAAGTAGGTTTCTGACTGTGGTGGGGCTCTTGAGAATTACAATTTTTCCAGAGGTACTGTAGGACTCTTTCCAACCATTTACTACAGACGATGTTACCTTGTCCAGTAATATGATTTACAAAAATTCAATAGAGTTGAATTATTGCATTAAATTCAGTGGCTTTTAGCATATGAATCGAAACACACCTTAGTTTCTTAGTTGTGATTTATTAATAATGGAAATTCCACTTGATTTATAATACACCACACAAAACCTACAGCAATTAATTAATAGTCTTCAACTGAACTTGAACTTGGAACGCGCTTGCCAATGGATTTGACCCACTGACTCGACCAGCTAATTAATCTGATTCTTTTTTTTTGCCCACTGTGTCCCAAACCACTCCATTAGCAACGATAGGTAATGCCCTGGCAGTGCCAACTTCTCCTAAAACAGCATTCATAGCACTGTGACAGCTGTGTAACCGTTCATTACTGTTCGCCGCACATTACTCCTGCCAGTAATGAGATTGCATTAGTGAAGAGACGCACAGGTTCCCTCGGAGCGGCGAGAATTTCCATTCGCACTCTTCTCACCACATACTGTCACGTTCTCTAGTGCATCTGACTTTGATCAGGCCGTCTATGCAGACATGCTCACGGATTGTACCAAGTTGGGAATTATTTCCTTTGATATGACCGTCAGTGAGACGTATCAGTTAGACGTACAGTAATAAAGATCTCTTGACTCCCTTTGCTGGTTTATTTGTTTTAGTTATTTTGTCTGTTGTGCAGTGTCCATCTCGTCTTAATTCATAATGCAAGGAATAACACACAGTGAGTTGTGCAGTTATGAACAACACAGGGTGTTGACAGGTGTCAAGTGTAGTTACTCGTACTGTTCAAAGTGTTTTATTCCTTTTATATAACATTGAATTGACAATGTCAATAATTTGATTGTTTGAGTGAAATCCTTTAAAAACCTTGATTAACTAATGTGCACTGATTTATTGCACATTTAGATATGGAATGTTTATATAAGGCCATAACATTAAAACCATTACCATTATAATCACTTCTATTACGGGTTTCACTTGTGCCACTTATGGTGAACTGTAATGCACTAGGAGTGCTTGTGCTTTTCTATCATGACCAACATTGATGTTTTTTGGCCCATTTATGGTGCATTGGCTTTTCTGTGGGATCAGATTGGACAGACTGTACTTTGGACCCTGGCACCAGTTTATTGGTATGTAATTGATAATCAGTGTTATTCTATAAACCTGGCTTTGGTTTTAATGTTATGGCTGATTAAACATTAAGTTTAAATTTTTTTTTTCTTTTTACTACGTTCACAGCATTCAGCAAATGCCCTTATCCAGAGCAACATATGGAAATTCTTTGGAATCGCTATCAAAAACTCATCCTCATGATAGTTTACTAGGTTAGAGATTATGATTATGACTATTATTCTTTAATAAATAAATAAATAAATAAATAGATGAATGAAATGAGCAAACCAAAACAAATTTATATTTTAATATTTTTACCAGGTTCACAAGGTGTTAAGGTGTGACTGTTAATGCCCCAGTTGAAATTCTCTTCAAATCATATTTTTTTTTATACCTCAGGCTTTCTCTGTTTCACTCCTAATCCAAGTGTCTACTAATAATGAGTTGGTGTGAGCCACGCCCTGTGAGAGCAATGCAAAGCTGAGCAAGAAGCCTGACAAGAGTGACCCCTTTATGAGGTCACATTAGAGGGAAAGTCTAATTAGCTTGTTTAAACTGCAACCAATATAGAAAAAAAATGGAAAAAGAACAAAAAGTAGGGAATTAATTTTTCTGACAGTTTTTTTACTTCAATGCTCAGTGCCACTTGTATGCACATAGCCATAAAACCATAAACAAATGCCTCAGCTAACAAAAGATTTCCTGCCCGCTTATTACATTATTATGTATTTTTATTGGCGTAAATAAAAGTCAAAAAAACCTTCCACTTTTTTAGCCTTTTTTCTAATTAATAATTTTAAGTCAAAATAAGTTTCAAGCTTAACCCTTATTGTTCATTTAGTTCTTCTAGCTCTCTCTGTACTTTGACATTAATGGAGTGTTGGGAACGCCATTTACATGTTCCCAGTGATCAACAGGCACGCATGAGTGCAAGAACAATTCCTGATTGGGCCTTATCTCGGAACACCACATCACATGTTTTATCCATTTATGGTTATAAATCACAAAACATCCTTATTTGTAATAAAATGCAGTGTGTCATAGTAGAGAGAATCCTATAATGCTTGTATATTTTTATTTTGCACCCTGAAACATTATATAACTATGCACCAATCTCAAGAGACGTTGGCTGCACCAAGTTTTTTTCTTGTTAGTTATTTAGTAAACCTATGTTGAACGAGTGTAGGTGGAGGTTGTGTTCTGATTGGCTGTATATACAGTATATACATACTGTAGGTGAATATTCTGACAGAGGAAGCTTTTTCAGATGCAAAGTGTCATCACTGGATTCAAAAAAGACCAACGTTCACAGCAACGCATTTTCACAAGTTATTTTAGAGATGTGTTTGAGGAGTATAGAGGTAAAAGTAACATACATATTTGGATTTTCTTGTAATATACCATTAGTCAGCGCAAAAAAAAAAAAATCAATCCACACAAGCCATTGCCACAAATCAACATCAGATTCCCTACTAAGCATGTTTTATCCAACCATCAAAAGACACTGGGCTAAAACTATGGCGACACAATGAAATTCAAACCTCACCACTGATGTTTTTACTACACATACAACCACAGTATATTTCAGTATATTCCTAGGGACAACTATGTACGCGGTCACTTTGTACTGTGTGTAACTCTGAAACCAGAAACTTTTCAAATTTTTCAACAACAGCTGCCTTAACTTCATGTTAAATGACTTCTTCCAAGAGACCAAACACCTCACCTTCAGTGCTAGAGCCCTACCGCTTTGCACAGCTGCAAGCTTCTTCTGATCCCAGCACTCCTCATCATCTTGATAATGAGCTGAGAAGCGCTTCATGAGCTGGATCCAGTGTTCGTGATCCAGTGTGTTCAAAGGAAAGGAAAACCCAACTTTTTGCAAGACTTAACTGAGGGAGCTGAGCATCCCTGCTGACCTTTTTTTAATTACTTAATTAACATACTTACTAATCAGTGCTAATAATATATCTTACTAAAGGCTTAGAAGTAATATATAATTAGTTAATTGCATTCAATAGAACTACAGTACAATTACTTTCTAAGGACAAAAAAATGATTATATATCGTTATAATGTGGCAAAAAAGTTATAATAAGCCAAGTTCTTTTCATGAAAATTCATGAAGATTATATTATGTTTCTATTCCTAACTTTCCTGGCATCACTAACACAGTCCTTACCTTATTGTAGTTTTCCCTACCAGTATCCTTGCCACATTTCTTTGCAACCCAACACCATCTTCACGCTACTTCAGTGTTTCACACAGTTTTTGCTCCATTCCTATGTAACCACCTCCCTATTTCTCAGTTCCCTAACACTTTTACCCTTTTTTCAAGTAACCTTACAGCCTCAAAACCGTATACCAGCTCAACTTAATTTCAGTGTTCCCCAACACCACCGTATTAAATACCAAGCCCAAACACCACCGTCACCCTATTAAAGTGTTCCCCAACTGCCCTCACCCCATTTGGCCTAATATCATCCCCACCCTATTCCAGCATGCCGCAACATTGTCTTTTATCCCATTCAGATTTTCTATAACACAATCTCAACCCTATTTCATTTTCTCAACATCATCCTTGTTCCATTCCAATGTGACCTAACACCACCTTCTCCTATCCTCCTATACTCCTATATATTTTCCCAATACAATCTTCACTATATTTCGCTTTCATCCTAACACCAAGTGGTCACCCAAGCTGTCCTTGCATCTATCCTATGTAATTTAATACCACCATCACTTTTCCAGTGTTCCCCAACAATGATCTCACTCCATTTCCAAGTAATTAAATACTACATACACCTTATTCCAATATGCCACAACACTATCATCACTTTATTTCCATGTAACGTACAGTAACACTGCCTACTAGCCTATTCTAGTGTACCCCAACTTGGTCCTCAACCATACTGTATATCATCCACACCCAATTCTAGTGTTCTCCAACACTGCCCCAACCTCATTTCCGTGTAACATAATCCTATCCCTACTACACTGCAGTGAATTCCAACACAGTTCTGACTCCAATCCCATGTAACCTAACACCACTTCTCACTGTTTTCCAACACTTCCTCATTGAACCAATCCTCACCAATAACAGTGTTCCCCACCATCACCTTAATCATCACAATGTTAGCCTCAATTTATTTTTTAAAATGTTGTAAAAAAAAAAAAAAAAAAAAACTAGCAAGTATATCATATAACTAAATTT
>JAOTRS010000048.1:10245875-10258138 GCA_028565755.1 Dinotopterus cunningtoni | reverse complement strand
TTGTATTTGTTTTACATTGTAGAATTTATAGAGCTAATATCTAACAAATCAATCATAAATAAACAATCATAAAACTGAATAATGCCCAGTTGAATACTTAAAGTTATCCACATAAATATAATTTTGGTAATACATGTACCAGCATGGGCACAGCCTACAATCAATCATTTTCAACCCATTCAGTTCGCACACAAATATAATACAAAAGTAATCATTAAAAAAATAATTGTTCACATAATAATAAAGTCATATATAAGTAGAAAAAAACAAAACAATTCAGTTTTGATGAGAATTCAGCAAGCGCGTACAGAGAGCTCTTTATTTGCTCTTTCTGAGATGCATGAATGAGGGTGGGATGAGAATAGACTGAGTCCATATTCAGTGCTCTCTGATTTCTCTCTGCCTGAGAGAGGCGCAAAACTTAGGAATTATTTTAGAGCTTGAATTATTTTCGATCTTTTGAAATCGAAAAGGAGAGATTTTTTTTTTTTGCTTTTTTTTTCTTAGGGAAAAAAATGAGTGAGAGGAGAAATACGTCTCCTAGACCCCATAGTTGTCTAGAAGACATAAATGATACGTTCTTGAGAGCTCTTTTCTAATTTTCTTTTCCTCGGGGGACTAGCGTGAGGAAAGGTTGTCTGATTGGATAATTGCATTAGTGATCAGGTGTATACATGTAGGCTTCTAAAACGTGATTGGTAAGTGTATACCATATTAAATAGATTTACTAATATTTAAGTATTTTAATGATGTCATGCATTGTGTCCTGGTTTGACTTATTATTCAGATTAATCATTCTTAAAGAAGTCTACAAGTTCTGCACTTTTAACTTGTGCTTGGAAGTTTTTAGGATGCTCTATTAAAGCATAAATGATTGTTCATTCATTCATTCAATAATTCATTCATTCATCTTCAGTACCTGCTGACTAACCTGTGATTTGGATGAAACAAATGACCCAGCCATCTTTGCTGAAAATTCTTTCTTAATATTTTTATTTTTTGCGCCTGTGAATAATTTCAGATTAGTACTTGACAGTGTATTTTTCTGTGAAGTCTTCTTATTTATCACACCATTGTTAGACATGTGCCTGAAATTGCTAAGAATTTCCTCTCATATGATGCAAAATAGAAACATGTCTATAACAGACTCATACTGTACTTCAGTTACTGTGGTCAAGTTCACCATAGTTCTAATTGACCAAAGTCTTAATCATACACACATTATGGCAGCTTATATAAGACTCCCCCATACTACTCATACTGTGTACTGTACTAATGCATAGTTGAACCAAATGCCTTAATTCCAGTTGAGCTGTGTGAATTTTTCAGTGTTCAGAAAAATAAGATGTTTGATTAATCCGTGCATCAAAAAGATACACTATATTGCCAAAAGTATTCGCGTGCCTAACCCAATAGAACTCCTTTGGGATGATTTAAAGTGGAGACTGTGAGCAAGGCTTTCTTGTCCAATATCAGTATCTCACAAGTACCTCACAAAAATTCCCATAAACACACTCCTAAACCTTGTGAAAAGCCTTCCCAGAATTGTTGAGGCTGTTATAGCTGCAAAGGGTGGGCCAACATCATATTACACCCTATGGATCAAGAATTGGATGTTACTCAAGTTCATATGCATTTGAAGGCAGGTGAGCAAATACTTTTGGCAATATAGTGTACATACCAATTTATGGTTTTGTGCTTTTGTGAATGCAAACTTTTTTTTTTCATCCTCAAATTCCATCCCGTATTATCATTCTCTGCTTTAAAAAGTGAGCACCACATCACCCATCTTGAAGGTAAAACTGTAGGTCATTATAGGGCTCTGTCTCCGGGTGTCATCTTTATCAAACGCTCTGCCTCGGCTCTTTGTAGTGAGAGTCTGGGAAAAAAGGAGGTTTCCATTGACAAAGGGTCGTTCATGATGAATTAATAATCAGGCAGACTAATGGCATGCAGAATGTAAAATGTTTTGAGTCTCATTGCAATTTTTTATTCGGTTTAGAAGCTCACTCTTAATTGTGCCTTCCAGTCAGAGGACTGGATATGGTGCTTCACATCTGAAGTAATCCCATCTGAACATTTCTGCTTGTCAAGATCCTGCCATTACGAGGTTTCTGGGTTTAGTCAGAGATTTTTGATTTAAAGGGGGGAGAAATCTGATGGATTCAGAAACATGGAAATAGATACAGCTATGGGTTATGTATTAAATCGGAAATGACTCCACCTGCCTGGGATCCAGAAACAGAAAAAAATTATTTTATACAGCATAATTATTGCTATAATGAGATTTTTTACTTCAACATCAATTTTACTATATCATTATTACAAATATGATATTACATGCCACCGAATACATAGACAGATAACTGACAGAAATAAAGGAAAAGTGTGTTTGGGGTGGAGTTATACACACACACAAACAAAAAAATTCAAAGATTAAAAAGCAAAAAAAAAAAAAAAAATTATAATAATTCAGACAATATTTTTATAATGATATTATAATGAAATAATAAACTGTATTACAGTTTTACACACACACACACACACACACACACACACACACACACACATACACAAACCTATCACACACATACCGATCAGCCAGATAATTTAAACCTTTAACATTAAAACCACCTATTTTTGCTTTCCACTGGAAAGTGGACTCTGGGCAACTCTGGCCCCTCTGGGTGTTGCTCTGCAGGGGCTATGGCAGTGTGCTTTGGTGTCTGGCACCAGAAAGTTGGCAGTTGGCCCATCTCATGCGTTGTTGATCCTTTGGGTGCTGAGGGTGTGGGGTGGGTCCTCCGTGGATCGGACATTTTTGTCTGGCCCATCCCATGGGTTGTTGATTAGATTGGGATCTGGAAAGATTGGAGGCCTTGGGCTCTGTTCCTGCTGGGTTCTGTGCACAGCGGCTAGAGTAATTATTGCCTACTATAGTATAGTATTATGGATATTATGCATAGTATTATGGCCATTATTGCCTTTTTTAAGGGGTTGCGCTGCATCGGCTGGATCGGACTGGAAGGGCTGGACTTTGCTGCCCATGATCTTGTGACCAGTTTCCTTGTATATAATTGATAATCATTGTTAATGTGTTGATATTATGTGGTGTTAATATTATGGATGATTGGTGAATGTAGCATTTTCATTTCAAGGTCTTGACTGGTCAGCTAATATTCACTAATTTGAACTAATATGGGTCTCAAGTAACTGCAGATCTAATAAATAAATAAATAAATGACCATTTATTTTCCATAAGTCTTTTTATGATGTTAAGTGTTTCCTAATGTATTCTATCCATTAGTTTCCATTTTACAAATGAGCAGCAGTTTAGAAGCTACTCTTATGATTACTCTTAGTCCAGTATTTTGTATGTAATTATTCTAAGTGTAATATGATACAGACTTTGATCTATTGCCGTACATGAATGTGATGTAATAAGTTATGTTGGTTTCTACCTGCTACAAAGCCTTCCAGAATTGTTGGCACCCTTCCTAAAACAAGCACACATTAATATAGAAAAAGAAAAACACTTAGCAATGAGTAATATATTATGGTCAAATAAACATTGACATTTGCATACTTGGAATCCAAAAAAAAAAAAAATTTAATATGCTGGTTTCAAAATTATATATACATTTATCAACATTTTGCGGCATTTTCCCTGGAGAAAATACCAGCACTTATTTTTTTTTAAATTGAGGATTTCAGGCTGCTTCTCCATGCAGAACATTTTAAGTGTATATTGTTTGGTTTGTCCATGTGACCATAATTAATTTGTTAGGGGTAGGGGTAGTTCAGTGGTTAAGGTGTTGGACTACTGATCGGGGGTTGTCACTGGTGGTCCCTTGAGCAAGGCCCTTAACCCTAAGCTTGGATGTGTGAAATTCCAGAAATGTGAATGTAAATTAATCAAGTACATATTTTTGAGGGAAAATAAAAAGATAAAAACAAGTAAAAAGAAATAAAAATAAATACATTTTAGTATACTGTATATTATAATACAATAATATACTTTATTATAATTGTAATTAAATAATTGACATGAATACATTATATTACTATTTTATCATTTTATTAATATAATATTATAATATTAATATTCCAGTCATAATTTTAATTAGTTTTAAGGACAAAGCTACATAACATTTTCTTCTTGGTAGAATGGATATCTTGACCTTTAGTAAGCAATTTATCCTGGTCAGGGTTGTGGTGGAATGCTGGGCCATAGGTGGGGAAAACAACTTCGGACTTTAGTCCATCGAAAGGCATCGTAAGCTTCTGGAAGCAGTGTTATGATCTGGGATTGCTTCAGTTATTCCGGTCTAGGGTTAGCATTATTATGTGGCTATAAAATGAAGTCAGCTGACGACCTGAATGTACTGAATGACCAAGTTATTACATCTATTGGGTTTTTTTTTCCTGATTACATGGACATATTCTAGCACTCAAAGTGTGAAAACGTGATTCTGTGAGCGTGAGGAAATAATTTTTACACATGAATTGGGAGCCACTGAAAGTCTTTGAGATGTGTTGTGGAAGACACAGAGTGGTCTAATCTCTCTGCATCACAAACAATGCTAAAAATAATACATGCTGTAATCAAAGCTAGTACAGTTGTTCTGGAAGGAGGCTTGTATTTCAAAACACTCGTAAATCAAAGCAAATTGTCCCATAAGAAATAATGGAAACTCATATTATTCATTCGTGAGTGTGTGTGTGAAGGGGCACAAATTACGCACGTGCACACACAACGGCATGCTGACCCAGGGAGAGAGAAAGAAAATGGATCTTTAACCTCTCTAATAAGACTTTCTTTTGCTTTACACGCACACACGTGTGTTATAAGAAGCAGTACACGCGTGCTGTACACACACGCTTACAAAAACAAAATCAATGTTAAATGTTTTACATACACACACATGGTCAAAGTGTTATAGCAAACTGTACATGCGCGCACGGATGTTGATTATACCAGTGAGAGATGCGCTATAAGACCCAGCAGGGGAGACGATTACCCACAATTCCGCAATGTAAGAGAGAAAAAAACATTGGCTCAGTTGTGATCACCAAGACTTGCTCGTCTTTCAAGTCAAAATTTATAAAAAAATCTTTGCTCGTCTTGCGGAACGCTCGCAAACTGCGTTACTCGCAATCCGAGGTTCCACTGTATTGTGGAGACCTGACCATCACACCTACAGTGTGCTACCAGGCAAAAATTTGAACACACCTCTCGCAAGATCTATTCTAGCTGATGTTTGTGTCTTAAAATATTAACTGACTGTCATTAATTAATTATGTATTGCCATATAATTGTTATATCATGGTTTCTTAAAAAATCCAGTATTGTCATAAAATGCAGAAAATAAATCCAAACTTGTGTCCAAACGTTTAACTGGTACTGTACTGTATATGTCCTGATTAAACATCCTAATCCTCATTTAGTGCCTCCTTTGCTTTTATAATAAACTCTTGTATAAAAAGGCTTCAAAGTAGATTTTGGAGTACAGCTGTGAGGATTTGTATCCATTCATTAGAATGCTTCGTATTATCCAGCACAAAATGTTCTTGTCTAGTGTTTTGATATACATGATGATTTAAAATATGAAATACTACAAGTAAAAATTGTCTTTTGTGGTATAAATGTAAACGACTGTCAAAAAATGGTGTAGTGGTTTAAGTAAGTGTGTTCATGGTATAAGCATGAACATATTTTCTCTCCATTTCACACAGCATCTCACTGGTTTTTTTTTTTTGGCCTGAATCCACAGAACTTACATACCTTGTGAGCATGTTCCAGTGTAATGATGTGCTCTGGTTCTAATCCTTAACAGCTAGATAGGATACAAGCAATTAGCACGGATCTGCTCTCACCTCCCTAGCCTCTGTGCTGCGATGTCCACAGTCGCTAATTACTTCCATGGCTTAGATTCGGTCATCTGAGAGCTTATTTCATAACTGCCTCAAAGAAGTCAAAATTGATTTTTCTCCTTTCAGAGCGGATGCTATGATAGGATGGTCACCTGACCTCACCTCAGCTCACTCTGGTGACATCTATATGGCAGGGCCCTGAGGAGAGAAATCTAAACTGTTTTAAAGTGTCAGGGGTGGAATTAGAGCCTCGGCAGTGCTCTGTGCCTGGGGTCTGTCAGCACTCTGCTGTCCCAGCGCTAATTTGCCACACAGTCGTAGTGAAGTTAAAACAGAGTTGTGGCCATAGTCATGGAGAACGATTTCTATAGACAACCTCAAAGGCCACCTGTTTTTCGCAGCTGAGGAGCGCTCGCTCCAGGGTTCTGATTGAGCAGTCTGTCAGAGGATGCCATCGATTGAATGGAAAAAATGAACGGGCCTCATGCTGCCGGAGGGAGGACAGTTTGGAAAACAAGAACACAAAGGTGACAGGAAGGAGCAGCAAGCCCCACTGCCTCTCAGAGATATAAGACTATAAAGAATGGCATGAGGAGACAACTGTGTTTTTTCGCAACACTTTCTTTTTACATATTTGGGCATCAGTGCTACTACAATAGTTATCCCTGAATAACTGGACAGAATAATTATTGAAATAAAATACACCAACCACGTGCTTGTCTTTTCATATTCCCACTTAGCTCTGACGACATGTTAACTAGAGCTAGATTTCTTTTAACAAGAAAGGGTGTCCCCTGTGCACTTTGGTCTTGCTAGTGTTGTGTGTGCTAGTTGAATTGAGTCTCTGTTGAGGTAGAGAGTTCAGCTTGGATAATCAGTGGATTAAGGGGTTCATTTTGAGGCTGGAGAATTGTGCCGGACCCAGGTTCCCTTGTGGTCTTTACTTGTGTTTGGCCGTTGTTAAATGGAAATGAAGGTCAATTAATTCTCCAAAGAGATTGCCATCCAGACATAGAGGAGCAGGATAGACAGGAAGAGTTCATAGAAAAAACAGCATTTTGTTTGATTATGCAGATGAGGTGATTGACAATAAATAGAGCGCCTAATCAAAATTGGAGCATTATTGCTGCACTGAATCTTACTTCCTGGCAGTGTCAATTGTGAAAGCCTGTGCACTAATACACAGTAAAAAAGGACTTTTTCTTTTCCATTTCTCCCCAATGTTCTCTCCAAATTTTGTCATGTCCAATTCTCTCATGTCTAGTTAGGGCACTCCCACATCAGCAACAGCTACCAAGCAGAGAGAGTAGCAACAGGACATTTTTTTTATATAAATCTTCTACAAATCTGTTGTTTAACTCTTCTGCTGCTATACAAAATGTATAAACAGCATATTTATTTGCTTTCTAACAATCGTGACTATTAACAGTCTAATTCATTTCTAATTTGGCCAAAAAATGTCCACTTTTTATGCATACATTTTATGTGACAGATAATAAACTGAGTTAACTGATTTTAACAATATTTATGTATAATGTTCAGTTGCATGCCAAGTTCAATGAGCAATGCTACACACCGATCAGACATATGAAATAAAAGCACTGACAGGGAAAGTGAATAACATTGATTATCACCTGATATTGACACTTGTCACAGAAGGGGTGCAATATGTTAGACAGCAATTGAACAGTCAGTTCTCGAAGTTGATGTGCTAGAATCAGGAAAAATGGGCAAGCATAAGGATCTGTGAGACTTTAGACCAAAAGCTGGGTTTAAGCCTCTCCAAAACTGCAGGTTATGCAGTGTATTCTAACGTACTCTAAGGTAGGAAACTGGTGAACTGGTGACAGAATCATGGGCGTCCAAGGCTCATTAATCTGCACAGCAATCAAAGGCCAATCTCAAAGAAGAGCTACTTTAGCACAATTTGCTAAAAAAGTTATTTTTTGGCTATGACAGGTAGGTAACAGAACCCACAGTGCATCGCAGCTTGCTGTGTATGGGACTGCATAGCCACAGACTGGTCAAAGTGTCCATGCTTACCCTTGTTCACTGCTGAATGCTCCTACAATGGGCAAGTGAACATCAAAACTGGGCTATAGAGCAATGCAAGAAGGTGGCCATGTTTGATAGACCACATTTTCTTTCACATCATGTGAATGGCTGGGTATGTGTGCCCCAATTAGATGGGCAATAGATGGGTCCAGGATGCAATATAGGAAGAATGCATGCCGGGGAAGACACTATGGTGTTCTTAAAAATGAGCTGCTGAAAAACCCTGAGTTCTGGCATTCATGTGGATGATACTTTGACATGTAACACATACCAAAAATTGTTGCAGACCAAGTATTTCTTGATGGCAGTGGCTCTGCTGCTAACGCCTTGGTGCCAGATACCACAGCACACCTTCAGAGGTCTTGTGGAGTCCATGCCTAGATGGTTCAGAGTTGTTTTGGTGATACAAGAGGGACCTAGTAGGCATGGACGAACTGTACATCCTCACTGCCTGTAGCACAATATACAGTACATTGCTGTACATATTACAGACCTATATGCATGAACTAAAATGAACACGGATACACGCATACCCAGGCAATACCAAGGGAAGTGAGCTCTCTGCAGGCTCTCTAGCTGTAATGGCATGAGAGCACATTACATTAATCTGACTAATGATCTATCGCGTTGAATAAATAAATCTACAAGAGCAATAATGTACTTTAATAAGAAAAGCTAAAGACCATTTGGATGAAAAATTACCTCTCAAAAGTCTTAAATCAAAGAATAAATCAGATTTTCCTAAAATTGGTGACAAAGCAAGCCATTTGAGGCTGATATTAATAATCAATCATTTGAATATACTTTCTAAGATGCTTTCTGGAGATGATAAGAGAGTAATCATACAGTAACGGTTTGTGCCTTGTAAATAATGTGCACAGTATTTAGAGAATTCTTTACGGGCTGTTGTTTAGTGTTTCACTCTAATGTGCATTTTCCTATTTGCATTCAAGAAAAATCACTGCTTGTTTGGTATTTTTTAAAAGATTTTTGTGAAGTTTCATTAACCAACCTTTAAGTGAAGTTCTATGTAAATGCTTTTACGTGAATGTTTTGCAGGTCAAGGTGATTTTAAAAATTTTGTATTTTTTGTAAGTATGGGTGAGATAGTGATACATTGATCTTGTGATAAATTATGTCACTAAATTTATCCATAACAAGTATAAATTCTGGAAGCAGATTTGAAAGAAATGTCCTTTGTGTTAAATGTTTCAAAATATATAAATAGTATATAATATTTGAATTATATAAATAATGTAATATAAACCACTGTTTAAAATTCTACAGTGTTTTCAGGAATGCGATAATTACAGCACTTCTATATGTTTATATGGACATTAAATCTCAAAACATTTGTAAGTAGTCATATTTAATGATAAAGCTAACAGCTGAAAACAACAAATTAATGGTGAAAGAATGTCTTCTAAAACATGGAGGGTGCTAAATCTTTAAGTAATTGCAACTATTCACTAAACATCAGCTACCATAGTCACAGAGTGAGGGTTATAACGTGACATTTCTGTGACAGCTTTATAATATAGGACTAATGTAACATTTTTACACATATTTTTTTCTTGCACTTACTTACAAGTCTAATGAGATCTTGTGTATTGTTAAATAAAAATAATCAATGGCAGGATGGTGTGTTGAGGCCTGACATAAAAATCATAGGAGTCAGGCTTATACATGCGTTATACACTTTGCCTGCGATGTACAACTGAAAGTTTTTAAAGTGCTATTCATAGGATGGCTTGTCAGAGCCATACCATCCCCGTCCATCACGAGTCAGGAGTCAAACTGTAAAATGTTTAATAATATTATGCACAGTGACACTAAACGCACTGACGAGCCCTTTGACAGTTAAAGCCGTGATCGTGCCTGCTGTCCTGGGCTTTGTCTTAAATCTAAATCTCTGACCTTGCATACATAAATCGTTAGCAAAATAGATCATGAAGACGGATAGCAAAGAACAGATTTTTTTTGGTTAATTTTAAAGGCTACATGAGAGGTTTTTAAAATTCAACAGTAATTGGAACAGGATTTTTATTTATTTATTTATTTATTTATTTATTGCTGAAGGCGGCACTGTAGCGCTGTCGCCTTGCACCTTGCACCTCTTGGATCCAGGTTTGATTCCTGTCTCGGGTATGTGTGCATGGAGTCTGCATGTTCTCTCCGTGCCTTCTCCGGGTACTCTGGTTTCCTCCCACAGGAAGGGAGGAAGACATGCAAATTGGGTTAACTGGTGTGTGTAATGAGCGTGTGAGTGTGTGTATGTGTATGTCCTGTGATAGATTGGCACGCTGTCCAGGGTGTACCTGGCTCGTGCCCTTAGTCTCCTGGAATAGGCTTCAGGATACCCCACGACTCCGTATACAGGATAAAATAGTATATCTGATAAATAAAGTTATTGCTGAACTATGCTAGCGTCTCAGGATAGTTAAATGGCACATTGCACTGATCTATTAATGTAGTAATATAAACATGGCTTTCAGATTGTGACCCCCAATTACAAATCTCATCACACAAAATCTTTCAAACATCTTAAATTTACTCATGAAATTATCATATAAAAAAAACTACTTTTATTATTATAACACAAATTACTAAAATTAATTTTTAAAAAAACATAAAAAGGGTGCAGTGACTGATTTAACATGTCTTGCTTCTATACTGTATGTGATGTATTGCCTACTTATATCGTCTGCCATTTCCTCTTCCTGCTTGTTTATAAATTGTCTGACCCTTTCTAAGCCTAAGTCAGGCCTAACTTTTGACAATTTCTCAATGCTGTTTAGCTAAAAAAAAACAACAACCCTGCCTTTGCATCTGAGCCTGCTTGAGTCTGATGGATTTCAGATGTCAGTCTAAAAACGGCTTGTGATTTGCTCTGAAAAAGCTTGTGATACAGTGTTAATGTAACAGCTGTAATTTTCAGTAATTAGTGCGCTAATTTCTTCCTTTTTCCTTTTATTCAAAAGCAAAGTTGCTCTATAAAGCAGCACTGTTGGAACTCATTTATCATTTTCTTTAGCTACACTGCTCTTGCCGCTTTTGTCATCTGTCCAAACAATCTGTTAGTAATTTGCAATTTGCATTTTTTTCCCCATCTATTTTGAAGTGGACAGTGATTCCCTAAGAAACTGCAGAACTTGTAATGAAGCAGCCTAATTGATTTCCATATATGTAGCCAATTTAAAATGGCTTTGTACTGCATATATATGTATTGTCCAAACCTAATGACAATACAGGATCACAAACCGTCGTCGCCGTCTATACCACTTGTACTGTATACACGATCGCGTGGGCCTGGAGCCTATCCTAGGAGACTTACGGCATGAGGCAGGGTTCACCCTGGACTGAGTGCCCATCCATTGGAGAGCACACACACATATACACACAATCACACTGATTTACACACTACAGGCAGTTTGAGAACACCAGTTCGCCTATTCTGCATGTCTTTGGACTGTGGGAGGAAACCAGAGTACCCGAAGGAAACACACCAAGCACGGGGAGAACATGGAAATCGAACCCAGGACCTGTTGGTGCAAGTCGACAGTGCTAACCACTAAGCCACCATGCCGCCACGTTACAGGCTATAAAAAATATTTAAATATAATATAGATCAGTTTTATATTATAAATCTGTTTATGCTGTTCAAACATACAGTATGATTTAGGTGTAGTCTGATAAAAGTTCATACTGTGAAGTACCACTACATTACCAATTTTTTCTCACTGCTATTGAGTTTGATCCAAACAAATCAGTATAGGAAGAGATATTAGTTAAATAAACAACTTTATTTATACTAGAAAACTTTATACTTGTCTATAGAAGAGAATATGAGTTGTTACTATTATTGTACTTTAGCGAAAGAGCCATTGCGAAAAGAAAGTGAGAGTAGAAACATTGAGATTTGTAAGAAAGAACATCAGTTATATCTGTATAAAGAATGTTATTAGATGTGTCACTCAAAAACCATTCGCAGTGTTATGAATAATGCTTTTTATCTTCATCGATCAGTAAGATTGAATGAATGGTCTTAAGGGGTGAAGAAAGCTTGAATTAAAGATTGTTCTGGCTTTCTACATAGAACTATTCCCAACATCTTGCATTCTATATGGAATCACAACTTTATTATTTATAGTGGTAGTTTGGACAAGGGTTGGATGATGTCACAAAAATTTCATATAATTATAATTTCTTTAATCACAATATGTAGTTTTGCTAACAGACTGGTATATATAAATGTATGCAAACAAAAATAGCAGTGTTTGTATTAAAAAACTGGAAAAACTGATAATTTTTTAAAAATATATTTTAAAATATTT
>JAOTRS010000048.1:10234093-10245775 GCA_028565755.1 Dinotopterus cunningtoni | reverse complement strand
TGTCTGTATCACCGTCTGCACCACCTCATTATAATAAACCACATCATTTACACACACACACACACACACACACACACTACCTGTCAAATTGAAAATTCTAACATTTTTAAATTTTGAAGATTAATTGTATGTTTCTACAGTACCAGACAAAAGTTTGTATTGAAAAAAATAATAATTGGATTTGTTTACTACATTCTAGAACAATATTGGGAATTTCAAAACTATGAAATAACATATGACATTAGTTAATTAAGTAACAACAGTCAGTTGTTATTTTAAGACGTGAAGGTCAGCTGTTCTGGAACAGTCCTTGCAAGAAAAGTATTGTCAAGTGCATTTGCAAAACCCATCAGGCACCATGATGAAACTGGCTCTCATGAAGATCTTTCCAAAAAAGCAAGACCAAAACTTGATTCTGCTGCAGAGAAGTTCATTTAGAGTTACCAAAAAATTTGCAATTAGCAGCATCTCAGATTAGAGCTGTTATGAAGGTATTACAGAGCATAAGTAGCAGACACATCTCAATATCAACTGTTCAAAATAGGAAATAACAATCAGGAAAGACCATGAAATTAGAATGTGTGTCCAAACTTTTGACTAGCAGTGTAAGTTTAAAGATTCAGTGCAAAATGTAAACATTACATATTTAAAGGTCTTCAGTGTGTGCATACACATTTTTCCCCCTTTTACATCTGTGTACAGTAGATGCCTGTGCTTGAAACTGACCGTCAGATTTCCCCTATTATGATGTCACAAGGCAGGAACAGAAGTACTGTAGTTTGCATACACCTTCCTCATTGTCCGTGCTTAATGCCACCCAGGAGTAGCTAATAAACTGCTTTCCTTTCCACCATTGTGATTTTCTCAGCAACTTGTCATAATTAAGGGCGAAGCAACAGTCACTGCTTTGTTGTTGAGTTTACAGAAAAAAACTGTGAACTCTTCACATCCTCTGTGAATGTGAAGAGACAATGGATGTTGTTTCTTTTACAATGCAAATGTTCAGACGGATATGCCTAAAGCTTGTATGTGTGCAAACCATTTCGCGTCAGACTGTTTTCTTAACAAGGGACAGTTCAACCCTGGATTCGCTTCAAGACTGAAGTTTAAGAGTGGGTCGATTCCGAGTCAACTTCAGCTCCTCTGGTTCTAGTGCTGGTGTTTACTGCTTGTTTATCAGGTTAGTCTGGTAAACTTTTCCGCTTTAGCAACACAGACTTATTTTGGCTAAAATAGTTTGTACAGTATTGCACACAAAAGAAGGATAAATTATCAATTTTTAGGAACAACTATAATGTATCAGAGAATTTTGTGTGAAACATTTTGAGCTGATTTTATTAGAGTGGTAACATGGATGACAGTTTAGTAACAGGTATAATGTGACATTTAAAGACTTAGAATAACGATTTATAGCTATGAAAATTCTGTACGGATTTGTAACATTTTACAGTTTAGAAGATCCTGATTAGTATTATGTGATGCCGAATGCTGAGTGGTTAGAACAGACGAGGGGGGAAATAAGGTCGCTGCTGAGGTTGTTCCCTAAACAAATGTGAACGTTTTACATTTTTAAGCACTTTACAGCTTCTCAGTAAGACATAATTTTGGCCACATTCAAAACAACATTGCAACACATCTCACAATCTTAAAGATTAAGTAGAGAAGTTTAACAGGTACTCAGCATATGAACGCCCCCGCCTTGCGAATTTTCACCTAAAGAACTACAATTTTACCTTTGAAATTTACCTCAGCATGTGAAACATTTTCATCATATGAGCGACCGAGCTGGTGATGTATACCAAATTGCGGCATCTCGCGGGAAAACACGCGCAGTCTTAATGGCCACATCTGTAGGGTTTCTTCCGGTTTTGTGTATTTCCAGTAGCTGATCAAAACTTTTTGCGTCAATGGAAAGCCAAAGCAAGTGTACCTATTTGTTTAGTTTTTTTGCATTTTGTGCAATATTCAGTGTACTGTAGACATACAGTAGCACTATGGGTCAGGAATTTTAGACAAAATGCCAAGAAGAACCATAGCCACTTTCAGCTGGTGCCAAGAGGAACCATGAATTAAGGTTAAGTAAAATATATGAGATATTGTTTTATATATATTTTAATGTAATTATGATGCTGGAAATTGATAAAATTGGTAATATTTTTGGGTGGCTGGACCTGAATATCTGCATTTATTACGGATAGCATTATTTCCTATCTGAAAATGCTTTTCGCAATACGAAATTTGGCCTTAAGAACTTGCCTCCAGAACGGAATAAATCCGTAAAAGGTACCACTGTAATCCGCTTGTTCGGGTCAGCATTTGGAGATGTTATAAAAGTGTATTGCGACATAATTAATCAAAATACCCTTATCATTTCTTCATATTTCCCAGACATATTTATATAATAGTTTAGTAAATAAATGCTGCTGCTCTTTCTACAAAAGAGGGCAAATGTTTTGTAATAATACTTATTCTACATTCAAAGGTACAGTATGATCAGGCTATGTTAGAACTCATACGTTTGTTATTAGTATCTCCATATAGAAATTTGGGCTTCCTCAAAAGTTCTTTGAATGACATTGGTATACTTTTTATGTTGAAGATGCATTATAGACTACAAAGACAGAGGGTGTGGGGAAGGGGGGCGGTTAATAAACCTATCACTGTGTGACTATATGTGAAGCAGAAATGAAAAATAGAATCAGACAGTTTGTCTTATTAGATTTGCGGGTATCAAAAAGGGAGGATGAATGTAGGCTAGATGGTTATGTGGTGCTTTGTGTGATTTTAGCTAAATATAAGGCAATAACGATTGTCCCATTTCTCTTCAAAAGAACTGGCATTTAATTATTTGATAGTCTGTGAACCATCTGTACACAGAATCATAAAAGACTGTTCATTTACATTTATTTTAAGTCACAGATAAAACATCGTCCTAATTCAAGTAACTGACCTTTGAATGTTATTTCATCTATGATGAGATTTTATCAGTGTATTCTAATTTGTTATATATTTCCTTCCATATTTAACATCCTTCTATGCACTTTCAAAAAAGAGTATATGAATCGAGCATGAGCTGTGATGCTCAACCTATGAACCAAATGCAAATTTACTCAGATAACTGGGATTTTTGTTGCCATGGCAACTGCCAGGTTACAAGTTGGCGTACGATAGGTGGACCTGTTGATCTCGGGGTCCCACTGGTTTAATGTCATGGATTAACGTCTGTCTAAAGAAAAGGGAAACTCTTTCAGTTCTGAAGAATATTTTATTTAAAATGGCAAATATTTATTTATTTATTTATTCATTTTGTATTCAGCTTTCAACATTCATCACCATTAGAAAAGCAATAGGTGGATAGTGTGCCAGGTCAAATCAGTAAAAGCAGTTGAACGTAGGCCATACATGTGTCTCTTTGCATCAAAAAGGTGAGTAGCACTCATTAGTCAGATGTGAATAGTGTACAATGCTTGCTGGCTTTGGTATAGTGTGAAATGCTCTTATGAAAGAGGAAACCTATTGAAAATGGTGGACAGTGATGAATCCCACAGTTCCTCATCACATCTGACCGTTTGCTTGGTGCAATTTACTCAACCCCATTCTAGCAATTACCCAGAGAGAGCCATCGGGCAAGTGGAAGCTCCTGACAATTTTGCTAGAAGATGCTGAGATCCCATTCGATCCAAACACCAGTTGGGAGCTGTGCCACTGCAATGTGTGGCCACGGCCAACTCTCAGTTTTTCTTCCTCCCTCTGGCAGCACCCTGCAGAGACGGTAATTGCACTGAGCATGCTGAGGAAAGACAGTCTCATTTTTAAAAGTGATAGACACAAGCTACTTACCAGCTTCCCTGTCATTTGCCTCCCTCAACGCCACCATTTATGATATCACAAGTGGATACTTGGCATCAACTGCTGTCTTGCCATGTTAACCTCTAAAGGCATGTGGACGTAGTTACTGTAGAGCGCTGCAATCGACCTGATCTGACAAAGTATTTGGAAAAATATTTTCTAAAATAAATACTCACATTGCTAATGGTATCTAAGAAAATTTTATTTATATATGATATTCTTGTATTTTTAATGTAGTCTTATGGAATAGTTTTCTAGGCTTCCTGAAGAACTTTTTATTCACTCTTTTTTGTGTGTTAAGCCACACGGTGACCTATGAATCATTCAAGCATACAAAACAATCTTACTTAAGTAAAAAACCAGGTGCAGATGATCAGTTAGAGGTGATTAGTATACTGGTGATGCCGAATGCCGAGTGGTTAGAACAGACGAGGGGGGAAATAAAGTCGCTGCTGAGATTGTTCCAAAAACAACAAATATTTACATTGTACAGTATCTTTAGGCACTTTGCAGCCTGTGGCAGTAAATTTAATCTAGATAATAAATTAAATTAAATATGAAGAAATGAAAGGGGCTCAATAATTTTCAAAGTACTGTATATACAGTATTGTAATCGAATGTATTGATTAATTAAGACTAAAAATATAGAAAAAGTGAAAGTCGATGTTTTAATAACATTCTCAAATTTAAAATTATAAGAATCATGATAATAAGAATGGTGGCACGATGGCTTAGTGGATAGCACTGTCGTCTTGCATCTCCAGGGTCCGGGTTAATTCGTTATTTAATGCAATGAAAGAAGTTTGTAGTTCACTTGAAAATTCACTAATTGTACCCAGTATCTGCAATAAGCAAAATTCTTGCCACTTATTTCTTCTATCCATTAACTAAACTGATCATCTGACATCCGAACACAACTCCTAAGCCTGATAAGCTAATTAATAATCAGAATTTCGACTGTGCAATATTGTGACAGTCTTCAAAAACGATTTGCCTAAATACATATACTGTAAAGCATATGATATTTTTGCTTATATTACAGCATGACTACACTTTCATTTCAAATTCAATTCATTCGCCTGTCCTGTTGTTTTTATCCTTACTATTTTACTCACTCACCCTTTTCATGTACAGTACTTTGTAGATTTTCTAAATCGGATCGTAGAGGAAACCAATCCAATAGCCAGACTCTCTGTGGAGCGTTTGTTATTTTTTGATGAACAGGTCCCCGCAGTGTGACTCACTCCACTGACAGAAATTTGATCTTTCGGCTGCTCCAGCGGACATACTGAGCCAGACAAAAATGTGTAGCATCTCAAGTCAGAGGGATGGAGCTATTAGTTATGATGTGACTTCCTTCACTTAACAAACACCAGCACACGGATGATAAAACAGCCTGTCTGTCAGGGGGTAGTCTACCAGCAGCGGGTTCAGCTAAGCTAGCTATCAAAGAGCGAATTTTAGAGAGAGTGTGTGGCACATCAAAAGAAAGAAACAGACAAAGAACAAGCAATTTTGTAAGAGAGGAAAAGAGGCAGGAAAGCTAAGCAAGGGAAAAGAAGACAGAGAACAAGAAGCAAATATCCTCAGATGATCTCCAAGCCTTTTGCTTTATTCCTGTCTCCGAGTGCCATCAGGAATGAACTGCTTCCAAAGGCAATGTTTGTGACAAATCCTGGGGGTTTGCCTCCGCAGTCTCCTTTGAAATGTGACCCACAGCTGAGGAAGAAATCCAGAGATGAAGGTTGGGATGTGTGCAGGATGGCAGAGGCCCATGCAGTGAACATGTGGACCAAGTTGGAAAACATGCTAAGGAATTGAAGGCTCAACATTAAATAAAAAAAAAGCCAGAAACGTTGCATTCGATTTGCCAAGAATGGAGTAGAATGGTCTTGAATTGTACATACAGATGCTGTGGATGGATTTGTGCTATTTAAATTGTAATTTACCCAGCGGTGTTTTAATGGCTTGACAAAGAGTGCACTAAGAGCAAGTTGCCAGTGTAACCTTACACATTAAACCCCACTGAGATGAATCAGGAGTGTAAACGTGCATAAATTTAAGATTAGAGTTAATAAGCACACCATTGGTCAAAGCCTCGTTATATGGTATATGCAGCACCACAACAGCAGCTGATTTTTATTTTTTTTAGCCCAATTATATTAAATGCACTCTCACTCATTTACTCACTCATTGTCTATACCGCTTTATCGTGACTTACGGCACGAGGCGGGTGCACCCTGGACAGTGTCAATCCATCACAGGACACACGTTCACACACTCTCATTCATACACTACAGGCAATTTGGGAATGCCAATTAGTCTAATCTTTGGACTGTTGGAGGAAACCGGAGCACCCGGAGGAAACCCACCAAGCAGGGGGAAGAAGATGCAAACTCCATGCACACACCCGGATACTGAAGGTGCAAGACGACAGTGTTACCACAATGCCACCGTGCCGCCATATTACAGTAAATACCTGAAATTATTTTTTGCATATACTGTTTATGTTGAGTAATCAGTCTCCATGTCATGCTGTCAAAGAATTGCTTGAGCAGGGACAAAGAGACAGAAAAGGGGCAGGGACTGCTGATATGCCAGGTAATGATCAAAGACTTTACTTCCTGTCATTTGTGTAAAGACTCTCATCTGGCTCCTGATGTTTAAGCTGAGCTTGGTGTGCTGTGCTATCCCGCCTCCATATCGATGCACTGATATTCTCTTTTATTTTATCCCAGGCTTTGTGTGCTTTGATCGGTGATTATATGCTATCAATCATAGCTGTATTAAACCGCGTGTGAAACAGGAGGGCTAGAAATGTATTTATTGTGTGTGCCTTTCCCTGATACACACCAATTACCACAGGAACATATCAACTGTTATGTCAACTGATAACAGGAAGTTATCAGTTGACGAAGTACACAAAGTCTAATGCTTCATCTGAAAAGTGACAGACCCCAAGCTAAATATGAGCACACATGTTTCAGTAAAATGAATCAAGTAATTTATTAAGACTTTAGTCTGCACCTCAGTACAACTATTCCAAAAAATCATGTTTTGCAGACAGTCACATACATTTATGTAAATTATTTTTATAATTCTCATTGGACCGGAGGCTAAAAACGGGGCAAAAAATTTAAAATATTAGCATTTAAAATATGTTTCAGTGAACATAATTAAAAAGCATATGAAATGTCAAAATGTACCAACCTAAACATAAAGCTCAACTATCAAAAGTTGGCATTATCTGTTAAAACTCCATAGCGCTAGTCAAAAGTTGTAATGTAAAAATAGAAAATAAAACAACTACCATTTTTCTTATTTTTACCCTTTAACTAATCAGTAATAATTAGGCATTACATTTGTAAACATTGTCACCACTCAGTCATGTTTCTTGCTAATCTGGACCTTTATAATCAAATAATTATGTGTATAGTACCTGGGCCTAAATCATTTGCAAATAAATTCCCATGCTTTAGGACTTTGTATGAGTGACGATGCTTGTTCCCAGTAAACATTAGCTTGCTGTAAAGCCTAATTTCTTTAATTTTGACATCAAATCTGTTTATGACACCTTATATACTGACAGATTTTCGTTCTTGTGGTATGTAGGAGTAAGGTAACGGTGATAATGTGACAGCATAATTCAAGGTTAAGGACTTTCAAAAGATACCCTGTAGTGCCTCCTGACCCGGGCACTTATGGTGTGATAATAGCATCATTATGTAACCCTGCTGTATTTATGAAAGCATATGGCAAATGTCATGATGGTGTAATAACTAGACAAGTGTATATTTCCTTTCACCCTAGATTTCATTTTGATGCTTGACCCTGACATATCAGAAGTAGAGCTATAAATTGAGTTTTTATTAAGTCTCACAATGAGGGTTAACGTCGTAAAGGCCAGACACGTAAAGGCGTTAATGTAAAGACAGTGGATCTGTTGGATATGAGACAAGAATACATTCTGAAGGGACACCAGTCTTATGCCTACACTATATGCAAATGCACACCTACAGGGAATTTAACATACAGTAGCTGACATAATGCCGTATACAGTATACACTATATATATACTGTATACTGATCTTTACTAATTTGGAGGAAATCCATATGGACATGGGCAAAACTACTACAGTACCAGTCAAAAGTTTTGACTCACCAGTCAAAAGTTTGGACAAAGTTTGGATTTATTCTCTACATTCTAGAACAATACCGGAAATAACACATATGGCATTAGGTAAATAATTAACAACAACACCAATAACAACTGTCATTTTAAGACATGAAGGTCAGCCTTTCTAAAATAGTTCTTGCAAGAAAAGTATTGTCAAGCTCATCTGCAAAACTCATCAAGCACCATGACTGGCTCTCCTGAAGGCTATCCCAGGAAAGCAAGACCAAGACCAAGGAGAAGTTCATTTAGAGTTACCAGCCTCAAAAATCACCGATTAACAAACAGCACCTCAGATTCGAGCCTTTACAGAGCTTTACAAAAGGCTTTACAGAGCATAGGTAGCAGACACATCTCAATATCAAGGAGATAATTGAATATTTTTGGATGCCTTCATTGTTTTTCATTGATTGCCCTGGATTGTTTTACATTGTAGAAAGAAATAAAATTCAGGAAAGACCATGGTGTGTCCAAACGTTTTCACTGGTAGTGTACTGTGTACTACATACTGTAGGCAGGAACCCAAGCTCAGGATCAAACCCAGCGATGCATGAGCAAGGAAGCGGCGATGCAAACCTCTGCATCACCTACCATGACATAGAAACAACATGATGTTAACAAAAAATCTACACATGGTCTTGGTCATATGTTAATCATGCCAACAGACAAAAGCAGTCTGTCATAGTGTGATAGTCTGAATAAATGTGCATCAGTTGTTATGAAGAACTTATGAAGGCAGGACAAAACCCTTAGACACCATAGTTATGGTGCATACTTCTATTAAAAGTTTGTTAGTTTTTACTTGTGCAGTACGGCAATAATAAATCTGCCAATCACACCAAAAGTCTTAAGTCATCTTAGTTATTAATAATCCGAGGTTAATGCAATAAAAAGTACAGCAAATGAAAAACTGCAATCAAAACAGCTAGGTTCAGGGGTTGTATTAGGATGGAAGTTTTAATTTGGTAGTTTTTTTTTTTTTTGGTCGCTTGATGTTGTGCAGTGAAATTAGGAATTTCATTCCAAAAGTGGCTGTTTTTACAAATGTTTGTTATGAATTGCTGGGGTTTTAAAATTGTGGCTTGCCGTGACTCTGACACGATCTGACGTCAATAGCTATGGCATAGTACAAAAGCGTTTAAGTTAGAAATACGATAAAAATGGTGGCAATACATAAATTCATGGAAATCTTCAATTATACTGTTCATTAACATGATTTGGTCAGAAATTCACATTGGGATTAATTTGACACATATTGCGAGTGCGATTCAAACTGCGATATATAACTATTGACGGTACAGTACCATTTGTATTGAAATGTATTATCTAGTTTAACTGCAAATAATAGCACAAAAAAATCACAAATAATGAAAAATAAACAAATACTTAAATTATTGGAAAACTTTACATAAATTCCTGAAAAAGTGTATATTGCCTAGGCTTTTGCGATTAGACAACTGCATTGGTCCATATCATTAATTCTGCAGCACTGTACACAACTTATTATAGGAATCAATAAAATGGCTCTAAGCACCATCTTGGTGCTTAAAACTTCTTGCCATCATGTGGCACAATGTAATATACTGTGGACATGCAATCGACCTATAAAAGTTATAAAAGTCTGTCGCAGTTTTTAAAGTGTGTTCACAACACATCACTACAGATCATTCCCGGTAAGCCACAGTCTTACCATATGATTACCCACAACTCATCATGATGTCTACCTCCATAGCAAAAATAGCATAAAAAAAATAAATAAATAAATAAAAAATTGAAGGTGGGAACAGGAGTCAAATAATGCCTACATGGGGTCTGTGATTTCATAAGGGACTGCAGTTTCAGAACACAAGTTTCCCTTGCATAATGTGTTTTTTTTTTCCTTCCTTTCTTTTTTTTCTAATTAAATCTGCACAGACCTTCCGACACTCAGCAGTTTCCCTGTGTCCCAGACCCTGACACTTCTGAACACTGAATGCCTGGTAAACCTCTTCAGGGACCTGCCTTAGCTACCTAAAGGCTGTATTCAGAATTGATTTATGAACAAATAGCGTGGCAAACATTGGTATTCAGATGTAGGTGTAGCTACAGAGACATACAGTATATTACTTGGACAGTTGTGTGGGAGTTGAGCTTGCTTGAGATGAAAATGGTATAAATATGGGCTGCATTAAAATTTATTTCAGTTTATAAGGTTACTTTTACACTTTTAGACCGAACTAAAAATTCCCTTTAGTTTGCCATTTTTGTTCTTAGAGAAACTAAACTTGTGGCATGAATATTCACATTCTAGCCTCCAGTGCATGCTGTCGGATGTGGCATCAAGCCAGTAATCATTTTTATGCCGGACGCTAGCTGTTTATGCTGAAGGGTTTTTATTAAAACAACATTTTTCTAATTATAGTCAGTCTCACTTAATATTTGATAGTTGATATTTGTTGTATAATTTGTTATTTGTGTATGCACGGTTTGTAAAATATACATATCTGGCCAAGCATGAGATAATTCAACAGAGCGCAGAGCTAAAACTACAAAAAGAAGCAAGGACGTATAGCAAATTTCTCTTTAATTCAAGCGTAATATTCATGTTTTGTAATGATAATTTCTTAATTGCAAAAGTTTGTTATCTTTATTAACACTTCATCTGTAATGCAGCAATAGAAGGTCAAGTTTCTCATCTCAGCTTAAGATGAAAGATTCCAAGTCCTTGAGGTCAACCTAACCAAAGATGGCTGTGTGGCTATAAGGCGATAAAAAGGAATACGATATAGACGTGTGAGAGACAGTGCGTAGGTAGTGTGTTACCTGAAGGTCTCGGTTTAAAATTCAGTGAGCGAAGGCTGCCGCGTGTCAATTACTGCACTGTCCCATCCTGTGGAAATGGACATTCACACTCACAGCCGCGGGGGATTGCAAATGACAGTCTATTTTTATATGCATCACTGTAGTCCCATACTGCGCAGCATCACAGGATCTGCTGATGATTGGACTTGATAGACCTTGAATCATGAAAGAAAAAAACTACTCAGTCCCTGTCTTTTGCTAGTCTTCAATGTCATAGAGAATGTAAAATGTATTTTGTTTGTGTCATGTAGTTGTTAAAAGCCGATGCCTTTCTATAGACAACCCGCTGCCAATGTCCTGGTGCCGGACACCACAGTGCACCCCCAGAGGTCTTGTGGAGTCATGACCTGAGGGGACAGAGCTGACCCGTCAGCACAAGGGGAACCTCTGCAAAACTGCGTTTAATGTTTTATGTTGTCGGTATATATGTGTATATGTTGGTGTATTCAGCTTTTAACCAGAAGTGGACGGGGTCGGAACCAAAACTTTCTGATCTGCTTTTGGAAAAACTGAAAGCACTGCAACCGATAGAAAAATCAGTCATTTTAATTATAAAAAAAAATTAAAAACAACAAACAGTAGTTTATTGCACTCCTAAACTTATACACTTTAGTCAATTTCATAGTCTCATAATCGCAATCTGGAGCAAGAAAGGTTTTTACCAATAATAATAATAATAACAATAATAATAATAATAATAATAATTATTATTATTATTATTATTATTATTATTATTAATATTAATATAGTAAGTTCCCCCTATTCATATCTGTATTTGTATCTGTTTCTAACACATCACATTTTTCTATCTATCATAA
>JAOTRS010000048.1:10210928-10228219 GCA_028565755.1 Dinotopterus cunningtoni | reverse complement strand
CACACACACACACACACACACACACACACACACTCTGCCTAATTATCCATAGTCTCCTCAGGTGTGTGTCCTTTTCTCATTTACCTCGCTCTGTGGCCCTTCAGACGTCACTTCGCTTGACCCCGCCCCTGCAACTTGACCACAGCCCTTCACTACAGACTTCATCTGTTTTCTTACTATTTCAACTAAACTCCCATATTTTTCATATTTCCACTTTAAAACCTTATTTTATTGCTGCTACTTTGCTGTTTCCTGATGATTTTGTTTCATCAGTAAAATTCCTTACTAATTAATTCCTTATTAATACATATTTTACAAGAACGTTTCATCCTTACAGTATTTTCTTGATTGTTAGTTAACACATGCACAAAACAACCTCAAGATAAACTTAAAAGCTGACAGCTAAATAAGACCTACAGAGTAATTGTGGCATTACTCATGTAATCCGATTAATCGATTAATCGTCTCAATAATCGGTAGATTGATCGATTACCAAAATAGTTGTGGCCCTGTTAATCATATTTAAACTCAGGTTTATACACATTACCTGGATGTGCCAGCACAGTTAAACAAGCCTATTGATCCTCTGAAGGTGACTGCTCACATTTTGATGATGTGTGTATGGTTTTAAGGGTTGTATCTTCATCCTCATCTCTTTAGTTTATTGAGGGTGACTCAGTGCTAATGACTTGAAGCGCCACTTTATGTGGATTTAAAATGTATGAACTGTAAAAATGTTGACTTCTTGCTCTCTGGAAAGAGAACCCACTGGCTAGTGTTTCATTGTTCTGCTATTCTAGTGTTCATGATTGCCAGATTTTACCCACCGTATATATCAGAGTACAAGCAGTGCATGAAATCTCATGAGAAATTTGTATTATGGGTGAGATATAATGTGGATTTCATCATGGATTTTCAGTTTCCTTCCTCTTTCCAAAAACATGGTGGATTGTCTAGATACTAGATTGCGTTGTGTCCAATTCAGGAAGTCATCCTGCCTTACAAATCAGTGTCCCTAGCATAGACTATGGATGGATGGATGGATGAAATAATGAACAAAGTAACATAACCTAGGCTATAGGTTAAACTCTGTATAAATCTGTTTGCAACTTTTCATTCAAGACGGCTTGGACACATTTTCCCATCCCTGTACCTGCCCATAACTCCTCATGACACTGCATTTTTCCCACAAGCATAGACAACTTCTGTATGAGTAGACACTCGTGAATGGCTAGCTTCACTCTAAACTAAAAGGCAGCGAGGACGGAATGACAGCATTGTCAATCACAGCTGTGAAATAATCCTCTGCCTGCGTAGGATTCATCCCCTCCTGTGAAGAGTAGATAACAACACACCTCCATCCACCTGAATGGCATCAAATGCTAAATCTGTCTATCGCAGCCACGTCAGGAGACTGACAGTCGTCTAATCACCATCCCAGTGCCGTGTCATAATGAGCGCCATCTTTATTGACCGAGCCATGTATTGTGTTGGGGCTGAATATGTAGGGGGTGAAGGGGTCGTTAGCTGCTGGTTCGAGCATGAACCATGGTAATGACCCTGTCTAATGAAGGAAAGTCACGTGCAGCTTTCGGAAATACTGTGGAGAGATGTGCATGGCAAAAAAAGGCATTAATTTTAAGGAGTTACAAGCCTGTGTATTGATGTAATCCAAACATCCATTATTTATTTAGTATTTTTCTGTCACTGCATTTAAATGTGTGGGATGGTTTTTTTTTTTCAGCAGGGATTCATTTGTTTTCTGATGTACAGTATATATTGTTGAATTGCTGTATAACTCTTCTGGTGTATAGACTACAGGTTTTGGTCAAAATATTTTTTAAATAAAATACAATTTTTACATTTTATCTTATATTTAGCAATATACTGTAAAATATTTAAAAAATATATGTTTATTTCACTGGGGTTTCCACTCACAACAATCATGTTATTACAATTTGTAATTGTGACCAAGGCTTAACTTTAGATGCATGGATGGATGGATGGATAGATAGATGAATAGATAGATAGATAGATAGATAGATAGATAGATAGATAGATAGTCATGTGACAGCACCAGCATCGTGGAGATTTCATAGCAGCTGACTAACTGCTTTGCCATCCTTACCAGACATATTTTTGCTAAAATCACATTCATTGTTTAAAATAATTGAGCAGTCACATAAATATGTATGTGTATCAATGTGTGCATGCATGGTTGTAATTGTGCATGTGCACCGCCACGACAATCAAATCCGATCTGACCAAAAATATTGGATCTGAACAATGTGGCTTGCAATGTGAACATAGCCAAATCAATTTGACGTATAAATGTTATTAACCACATTTGCTACAGTTAAAACATAAACACACATCATAAGGTTGCATATTTAACTTTAACTTATTTAAAAGAACTATTTCTTTAAGAAGTTAACATAGGCCTTAGAACTCCCTAAAGAGTGTCTATTTATGCTCCAGTCTCAAATTTGCATTATTTAACTCCTCCTTCCATAGACCAATCTGAATATCTAAAAATGACTACAAAGTGAATTTTGCATGATAATAGAAATAATTAATTTTAACTTAATCTTAATTATTTATAGAAAAATTTATCAAAACCATGATAACTGTCAGACTTTGGGTAGATTTTTACTAAAATAGGGTATTAAAATTTAACATTTTCTAACACAAAAAAACAACGCTTTTCAAAGGTCTTTCCCCTTATAAATGTTCACAGTGAAAACAATATTTTAATGATCAAATAAAACAAAAATGAAACAATCCAAAAGTAACAACCATTTACATGGACTACGACTACAAGGCGAGAAACGCACACACTACTGACTAGAGATGACAATAGTTCACAAAAGACAAAACTCTTGACTCATAACTCTTACATGCATTTGTAAGAATGTACTTCAGCCAGGAGTCAACTATCAGTTACTTATAGGATTGATGTGAAATATGATTGATTCTAAAAATGACCCTGTACACCAAAGGTGCACCAGCCTGTGACCGGATTCAGACAGTTTTCAGCTCGATCGCCCAGGATCGATCGGCCTCGGGTATAACAGATTCTGTGCCGATCACGCATGAGCTCTTACCACCCTTAGCTGGGAGTTTAACAAGCAGGTCGGTGGTGTGAACATGGGCGTCTATAAACCCACATGGAAAATGCTTTCCTCTGGTCCCCTTACGGTGCACGAGCCGCGGTTCAAAAAGATGCGGTCAGCTGCCATCAAGTGTCTCTGATGAAGCATTTGACAGCCTTCGCCATCCCTGTAGCTGTCACCTCATTGTGTCGCCTGCCTGTGATGCATAGACGACACATAGGGATCACTGTCTTTCTACTCGTGACGCCGGGGTCATCTGTCGCCGTCACACTTTTCTTCTATCCCAACTCCTTCGTAACCTTTCCCAAAAGTGTACACGTGGAATAGCTCATGTCAGTTTCTAATAACATTCCTTTTTCCCAGTACAGCATGGAAAAAAAAAATATATATATATATATATATGTTCACTGGCAGTTGACGGCGTATTTTTTGTCCTTGTCCTTATCTCCTTATCTTTGACCAGTAGCATTTTTAAACTTGAGACTTGTTTGAATGACAACATCGGTTTTGATATCAGCCTAGATATTGCCTTCAGTGCATCTCTTCTTTTCGTGTATAGAACTTTATCTTGTGTTTACTCTTTAAAATGCAGCTATGAGTAGAATTTAAGTGTTTATGATATGACATTTGCTAATACTGAACTATTCATGAATTTGCCACATTTGGCATTTTACTCCATGTTTTAACATGTATCATATCTTTTGTCCCCGTGCTTCCTCAGGAGCTACCCAGATAATAACAGGTATAATTTTTTTACTTCTCTAATATTGTTACCATTTTCTTGCTGTATTTTTTTTAACATTTGTACAGTGCATTGTTGCCTTGTCTAGCTGCATGTCCTCCAAGTAAAACATTAAATATCATACCCATGCCTGCTGTTTCTGACATTTATGGTCTTGCAAAGCGAAATATATGTTCAGTCCTATGCACTAATCATCTCTTCTCATAGGAGTTTGTAAGTGTCACAGGTTAAAAGGTTGGAGAATAAGTTGTCTTGAAGGCCGTTTGCAAAAAGTAGCTCAGTATTTCTCAGGCAGCTGGTCTTCCTGGTGCAAAATACCCAAGGCCAACGGAAATGTAAACAAAGAATCGTGTTGTATAAATCGGCCCAGCAACCTTGTGGAAAAAAAATATGTATTCCCTCTAGAGTTAAATGGCAATGTTCACTTTAGCATTCACATCAACTTAAGAAGCTTAATAATTTGGACATATAAAACGTACGTAGAGCATTTCTTTGACAATAACAATGGTGGTGATGCGAAATATTACAGCGTCCTCCCACACAAGCCCCGAGTGTTTTCTGCGCCTCACTACCCAGTTCAGTTAAAAGAAAAAAATCAGCAAGACTATCAGTAAGTGCATTCACAGAGCACACATGAATAGGTCAATTTCAGTACCATTTCAATCAAGGCAGTGCAGCAACAAATAGAAGAGAATGAAAATAATTTTCAGTTCTGATCAGTTTTGGTCGATTGTCACTAGAAAGATCAGGACCTGTCTTTATAAAACACATTCCACACTTGAATGGATTGAAGTCTTAGTCCTTCTTATTTTATCTTCGGTTTGAAATGTGAAGGACGAACCATTCACGGAGCAAAATATTGAATCCGTAACTTCAGCATTCCAGCCTTTTGTGATTTGCAGGAAAAATAAACCTGAATGTCTGAGGTAATCTGTGGAGAAGATTTTTGGCATATATAATATTACATTTAAACAGTATAATGCAAAAAAGTATATTTTTGTGTATACCTGACCATCGCACCCATATGGCAGCCTTCTCCAAAATGCTGCGATAAACAAGTAATCACAGAATTTCATATGTCTATGGATGCTTTACGTGCTGAACTTTACATTTCGCTTTACTGGAACAACAAAAATCAGCCACATTACTGGTGTCAGGCTCGGCTGTGCCTGTGAGGACCAACGGCTAGCCAGTCCTGTGCGATCCCACAGAAAAGCCAATGCACACTAGCACATATTGCTAAAAAAAAAAAGTAAAAGATATTATATCATTATAGAAAGGCACCAGAACGCCCAGTGGATCACAGCCCATCTTAGCAGGCAAAGAATTCAAGGTTGCAACCTGAAAATGCAACCTGAAAATTCCCCAGATCTCAGTCTGATCATGCATCAGACACTAGAGCACTCCTACAGAGGTCTTGTGGAGTCATGCTCTGATGGGCCAGAGCTGCCCTGGTGGCACGAGGGGTACCTGCACAGTATAGGCTTAATGTTTTGCCATGTAATGTTATGGCTAATCGGTGTAAGTGGCACTGAGAACTCGAGTGGCCTGTACTGATCCCTTATCTCAACCCCACTGGTGGGAATGAATACAATAAACAATGACTTTACCCCAGACCTAATCGCTTAGCATCAATAACCTCACCTGACCTCACTAATGCTCTTGTGTTAGAATGGACACAAATCTCCTAAGCCACACTCTGAAATCTAGTGGAAAGGCTTCCCAGAAGAGTAGAGCTTATTATAACAGCAAAGTGAAGATTAAATCTGGAATGGGATTTTCAAAAAAGTGCAATGGTCAGATATTCACATGATTCCGGATATACTTGATCTCATAGTACATAGTAGAGCGGTATTGTATAAGAGCAATAATTTATAACTCATTGTCACCAAGAAAGTTCCTTTTGAGTATGATACCTCTCAAGGTTTCTAGGTTTCCAAATCTACATTGTATCTTTCGAAAGCTCCTGATCGATGTTTTTTTACACTTGGCTTGAGACTGGACCCCAGATCCCATGCAGGGCTTGTTTGAGAAAAGGGCTCATAATCACTAGGTTGGCTTTCTCATTAAAGAGTTGTGCCACACTTACAAGATACCACACTTTGGTCCACAACAGGTTTGCAAAATGGACGGCACTGGGTTCATTCATTTACTGAGACTAATCAGTCAATCTTTTTGTAAATGATGTTTGGGTAAACACCCTAACCAACCACAGTGAACTGAAAGACATCTCAGAACACAACACATGGTTGAACAATGAAGTGAAGGAGCTTGCAACAGCAGTTGCTTTTCATCTCACCGTGGTTGCAAAGAGTGATTATTTGTGTCATTTTTTCCCCCGCTTTCTTATTAAGAAAGCATTTATATCCATAGACTTGCCTATCACTTACTTTTCTTTCACCATTCTATGTAAACTCTATTGTAACAATATTGTTTCTGAAATTCTCAAACCAGCACGATTAGTCACCAAGATCACAACTTTTCCCCATTTTCATCTTTGGTGTGAACTGAAGATCTCGTTCTGTACAGTATCTGCATGGTATTTTGCATGATGCTGCCTTCATTCGCCTTCATACAGTAGCTGCATGAGTGTATAGGTGTTCCTAATAAATTGAACAGTAAGCTGATATCTTTATGTAATAGATGTTAAAAAAAGACCTGTATTTGAAATGCATCATTTTTAAATAATGATTTAATCTCCACTGTATGGAACATGCATTTTAAGACAAACATCCATGCTTATACTGTATAAAGTAAGCAGCAGAGAGGCATTACATTATTGTCTTGATTCTGTTTCATTTAGTAAGGTATATCTTAGCTTAAGTTCTTAGTGGTTTATTTCTTAGTTGAGTTACTGTTTACTGTTTCAGCTTGTGTGTGTGTGTGTGTGTGTGTGTATGTGTGTGCATTGTCTGTCGATGTTTAATAAAGCTCAGCCTGCACTTTCAACCTCATCTCTTCTTACTCGTGACAGTTTCAGCTCTTTCATCTTATGCAATAATTTATTCCTTTTCCTTAGAGTGTGTCTGATTAAGCAAGCACGTTTTAATCAAACCTTTTAAAAGCATGAAGTGATGACAGTACAACCGATTTGCATCCTGACCACACATTTCAGTTATACTTATACAGTAAGATGCAGACTGTATTTAATACATAATGTTTTACCCACAGTATTAACCACACAATTAACATCGCCACTGATCCTGATTATTTCAGATCAAGTGTGGGTTTTGTTCTCAGGTTGAATGTTAGAAGGCTTTAGAGCTGTGGTTTGTGACGAGATAGGAACAGAACAGCAGGCTCTCCTTTGAGGATTGATGAAGGGGTTTGTGTGCCGCTTCTCCTCCCCCTTCCCATCCTCAAGTACACACACTGCTACACCACTCCTCTGACCCTTACCTGATTCTCCTGCTCATTCATCCACCTGAGGATAAATTCAGGCCACTGCATTCTTTCTTTCTTTCTTTCCTTCTTTCTTTCTTTCTTTTATTTTTTTTGCAGGACCTGCACCTGCTAGTCAGACTGCATTCAGTTGCTGCTTGACAGTTAAGTCTATTTAAAATAAAAGAACGAAAGAAATGTTGCATCAGTGGATCTGCTGTGAACGGACAAGACAAGGCATGCTCTTGGGCAGATTTTGGTATTAATCAGTACTTTTCAGTCTAGTTAATAACCTGCTTCAGTTATACACTACGCTACACCATATGGTACAAGTATGTAGACACCTGACCCATCACACTCATATGTGGTTTTTCCCCAACAAACTTGGAATTACATAATTGTAAATTATGTCTTTGTATACTTTAACATTACGATATTACTTTATTCAAACTAAGAGGCCCAGACCTGTTCCGTCATGACAATATCCCTGTGCACAAAGCGAGCTCCATGAAGACATGGTTTGCCAAGTTTGGAATTGAAGACCTCGAGTGGTCTACTTAGAACCATGACCTCAACCCCACTGTGAACACCTTTGGAATAAACTGGAACACTGACTGCACCCTAAACCGCCTCAGCCTACATTAATGCCTGACATCACTAATGCTCTTGTGGCTGAATGAGCACAAATCCCCAGGGTAACGCTCCAAAATCTAGTGGAGAACCTTCTCAGAACAGTGCAGGTTATGAAAACAGCAAAAGGGGGACAAACTCTGAAACAGGATTATCAAAAGTATGTTTAGGAGTCAGGTGTGCAGAAGTTTGAAAGGAAGTGGTATCTCATTTGTTCTGCATCCATGGGCTTACAGATGTCCATGATTATCTAGTGTCACTGTGATTGAAAGACGAGCTGAAACAAAGCTAATTTTGCTGTCTTGAGCTCCCAGCCTTAAATGGTTGTGGCCAAGACGTAGACTGTACACTTTTCTGTTGAACACCTTGAAAGTGTGACCTCATATAAGAAGAACCCTTCCCACAGCTCTGCTGTTCCCTGAAGGGACTGGACTCAGCAGTAGGTCATTTACATAAACACTTAAACTGCATGCTTGGAAGAAGAGTGAAACAGAGGGAGTTTGAGATATGAAAAATGCATCATCTAAGGTGTATTTCAGCTTTAGAATTAACACATGCACTTTGGGGGGACCTCTGAGACATGTGTTAACTTGTTTAAGAAATAGTAAAATATGGGACCTTTATGATTTGGTATGGGACTGTGTAACAAACTGGATAAACTTTTACAAGCCTGGGGTTCATGTATCAGAAATACTGTGCTATGATAAACTCGAAGCACAATGTCAGTCATTGGTGCTGTTTCTGATGTAGTCATCCCTTTTTTCATACTGTGCTACTTCTAATGATACATTTGGCACCATGGCGAATCACAAATGCTCCTTGCTCCTGTAAACACAGTGCTGTAAAAAAGTATTTGCCTCCTTCCTGATTTCTTATTTTATTTTTTTATATTTTCCACACTTAAATAATTGAAATCATCACACAACTTGTAATATTGCACAAAGATAAATTGAGTAAATATACAGTAAAATGCACTTTTTAAATAATGATTTATTTATTAAGGGGAAAAAAGCTGTGCAAACCTACCTGGCCCTATGTGAAACAGTAATTCCCCAATTACTAAATCATGAATGAACTGTGATAAGGCTACTTTTTTATATTTTTTTTTAAACTGAGTTACACTTCACTTGCCACTCCCAGAGCCATTACCCACAAATGGAAAAAACTCGGATTAGTGGTGAACCTTCCCAGGGGTGGCCGGCAAAACAACAACTCATTCAGGAGCTCATAAAAGAACACAGAGGAACATCTAAAGAACTGCAAACCACATTTGCCTCAGTTGAAGTCAATGTTCATGATTCACACTTGGGATATGCAGCAAGACAATTTTCTGAAACCCACCAGAAAGTCCACCTCTGAATGGCTCAAAAAAAAAAAGAAAAATTAAGGTTTTGGAATGGCTTAGTTAAAGACCGGACTTTAATCCGATTGAGATCGTTAAACAGACCATTCATGCTTGAAAACCTTTTAGTGTGGCTGAATTAAAACAATTCTGCATAGAAGAGTGGGCCAAAATTTCTCCACAGCGATGTGAAAGTCTCATTGACAGTTATTGCGAATGCTTGATTGCAGGTGTTGTCGCCAAGGGTGGCACAACCAGTTATTAGGTTTAGGGGGCAAGTACTTTCTACATAGAGCCAGGCAGGTTTGGACACCTTTTTTTCTTATAATAAATGAAATTATCTTAAAAAAAAATGATAAAAAAGAATCCAAGGACGAATATTTTTCACGGCACTGTACAGTACATACCCATTACTCACTAGAGTGTTCGTTGTACACAATATATTGTATAATACACAACTGGCTGGTTGTAGTATCTTTCCAAACCAAAAAGAAATTCTACTAACATATAAGAACCTTAGTACAAATAAGTACTTACTTGAAATTTCTTGGCAGTAAATAAAACTCCACATCTAATGGGAACACCTGCTTGTTCGTGGAAATGATGTTACAATCTCGGGTGGAGTTTTCATAGGCGGAGACCAAGCTGAAAACTGAATGGCTGAATAACAAACCAGATTACACGCATGGTGGTGGATTGCTCTGTGCAAGTCAAGTTTAGATATAGCTCTTAAATGCAGAAATGTTGAGGATTATTCAAAGTCTAAAACTCATCCATCTTTATTTATCGAAATATCATAGCTCAGTCCTCTCGAGAACAAATGCCTTTGGTGGATTTAATAATCCAGGATTTTTAGCGGAAAACAGAAAAAAAAAAAGAGAATTAAAGTGTTTTATTGGATTTGTTCTCGAGAATATTCGTTTTTCCCCAGCGGATAGCGGGCTGAAACCTTTTCCCGAGCCATTGACAGCCTTTCAAGCCAAGCCTAGATGTTTCATTTATTTATTTAGGTTGTATTTTATCCCCCCTCCACAGTGCCAGTGTGGCAGCGTGAAACCCAGAGTCACGGATGTTTAACCTCAGGCACGGTCGCGGTTTGCACTAGCGCAGCATATCTCTTGTGTCTGAGACACATTGTGCGCCCTGCGCTCGCTAATGCCCATTCATAAAGAAAAGCAATATTATTTCCAACATTCCCACATGAGCAGGACATAATAGTGTTGTTTACTTGCTTTATATCCAACGGTGGTGTGTTATACTTTGCCTAGGCCAGGTGATTTGTGAATCGTGTTAGCCGAGCTGTTTTTTTTATTTATTTATTTATTTAAAAGTACAGAAGTATGTACCTTCAAATGTACTAAAGCAGAGGTGGGTAGTAACGAGTTACATTTACTCCGTTACATTTACTTAAGTAACTTTTTTTTTTTTTTAAAGTACATCTATAAGTAGTTTTACCGCACCATACTTTTTACTTTTACTTGAGTAGACTTGCGAAGAAGAAATGCTACTCTTACTCCGCTACATTCGGCTACACTCGACTCATTACATTTCTAACCATTTATTCTACACATTAGATATTCTTCATTTTTGCCAGAGAAATGCAGCCGGTGGATCTACTGTACCACGTGACTGTGTTTCACCAATCAGAAGTAGCAACAATAATCACATGACTCCGTTTGACCAATCAGTTGCAATAACAATAACCACATGTAGTCATATCTTCAGCCGTGGTAGACAGTGAAGGAAACATGACGCGGTTAGTTTAACTGTTCTATTTAATGTTTATTTAGTGTTAAAATATATAATTAGCAGAGTCTAAAAAAATATAAGTTTCTTACATTTGTTCTGCTGGAAACAGTATATGGTAAAGTGAGACCGCTTGTATATGTTCTAATATTATTTTCTATCTCCTGAGCCATTTGGAGGGAAACTACACTGGAAATAGTTTACACTGTTTAAACATACATATACTGTAGTATGTTACCTACAGTAGGTATTTGTTTCAAAAGCTTTATGTTGTGAAAAAAAGTGAGATTAGGACATTTGTGTTTCTTGTTCCTTAATTTGCTATTTTGTAAAGATATTTAGTTTTATTTATTTATTTTATTACATTATTTCATTTATTTTATTGTTTGAAAATGTCAGAATTTGTATATTATTTTATCATTTTGTCTGGCTGCTTACATTATTTCTAAAAGCAAATAAATAAATAATTTTTTTTACGATGAAACAGTTACTCAGTACTTATGTATCTTTTCACCGAATACTTTTTTACTCTTACTTAAGTAATATTTTGGATGACTACTTTTTACTTCTACTTCAGTAATATTATTTTGACGTACAGCTACTCTTACTTGAGTACAATTTTTGGCTGCTCTACCCACCTCTGTACTTAAGTAGCAAAAGTATTTGTATTAGTTCAGAGTGGTAAAAAATCTCTCTCTCTCTCTCTCTCTCTCTCTCTCTCTCTCTCTCTGCTTTCCGATTGTGAACGTGTTGATTTCGTTGTTGTCTGCAACCAGCTCAGCTGATTCTGATTTCAAACACCTGTTATGCTATTATAACTGTTTCAATGGAAAGGCAGGTCATGCATTTACGCATAATAACCAGCGAGTGGTAAAATTCCCCCTTCAAATACTACACACCACTGTCGTTCGGTAACGTATGCAATGCAGAAACGTAGTTAAGTAAAAGTACAGATATTTGCTGTTCGTGTGAGCGGAGTAAAAGTAAAAAATATTATCTAAGAAAACTACTCAAATAAAATACAGATACATAAGATATATACAGTACTTAAGTACGGTAATAATGTACAGTACGTAAATGTACTTTGTTGTCTTCCATCTCTGCATGTCAGCTATGAATAAATATTGTCTTCTTATTGTGTGGGAGTTTTATATATTTAAAAGCATTCCCTGGTGTTTTGTACCTGTTGGAATGTAAACCCAAAACCCAGGTGATGTGCTTTCTCTGAAAAGAAAAGAAAATTGTTGTGAGCATGAACATGAGCTGAAAGGATTGACTGTGTTGCTGATTCTAATTATCAACAGTTGTAAAAGGTTAGACTTAGTGTGTGGGAGAAGGTGGGTGGTTATGTTTATGCTTGTATGTGTGTGTGTGTGTGTGTGTGTGCGCGTGTGTGCGTGTGTGCGCGTGTGTGTGCGTGTATGTGTGTGTAGGCTTACATGGCAAGCAGATATTATGCCATCAAGAGCTTAGTGTTGATTGCCAGCCTCCATCATCATGTGTTTAGATGGAAAGGTCCGATAAAGTTCTGCCTTGAGCAGCAATTACCAGTTCTCTCTTCTCCCTGCTGTGATCCGCAGCCTTGTAGCGCAGCTGCTCCACACTCGCCAGTAAAAAACACAGCCGTGTTAAAATCAATACGTCCAGAACACCGTCTATTGACAACATTCCCTGTTCAAGTCCGAGCTTTTTACTGTATGTAAATGCAGTGAAACAGGTTTTGCCTGGCTTTGGTTTAAAGTGTGTGTTTTAAAATCATGCAATAACACGATACGTTTCATCCATTAACCATGTTCCAACAAAATTTGGTGTTGTACAAGAGGTGTGCATGTCAGACCAGGACTTCAGATTGTACAGAATAAATCCCTCTCTTAAAACGACTGCAGCGGGCTCCAAGCCACCTCAGCTGGGATCGTCATTCATGGACATATTATTTAAGAAGTTTGCACCATCCGAATGTTTTACTGTGTCCCATCACCGTATCTATCGTCTTCTCTAAACATCAGTTGATTTTATACCTTCATTCAACACCCCTCATTACGTGACTATCCATAAGTGTGTCCTTTTACATTGTCTCCATAATGTGTGCTTATTTACAGGAAAAACTTTATAGATTTTGTGAGCTGTCAATTTCCTCCCTTCCTGTAAGTGTAGTCATTAGTGTGATGGTAAATCAATGGCACTTTTCTTACAAACCCAGAGAAAATAAGGGCCAGATTAATAATATTAAGGTTACAATAATATATTTTTCTCTGTCCGTAATCAAGTTTGTTTAAAATTCACTGTTACAATTACTGTACTTGTAGCTGTGAGTTTTTACACAAGCATTCTGGCAGCACAGTTGCAGACACTTAGACACTGCCAGAGATTTTTGTTGACTGTCTTTGGTCACGATGGCACTAAGTCTGCCAGCGGTTTGCACATTTTGTCATGTCCTTGAAGACTATGAGCCTCAACCGAAGACCAAAGAACAATTTTAGGATCAAGGATCAGGCCAGACAAAATTATACCGTTTAATAAGAGGCTTATAGTGTATCAAACAATACTTAAAATATCTATTTAAAAAGAATGTGTCACATCCCTACAAATACAGTACCCATATTTAAAAGGCTTGTATTTTTCCTTTTGCTGGAATAAACCCATAGATATTTTAAAGTAGGATATCTTAATAGTTAGAACGTTTTAGTCAGGTGAATCCTCAAAGGCTGAATGTTATATTAATGTCTTGTTTTCTTTTCCCTTGGCTGTACAGCACAGGGTCAGGACCTGGTGACGGCAAACGTGTCAGTGATCGAGGGCGAAACAGCCACAATCAGCTGCCGGGTGAACAACAACGACGACTCGGTCATCCAGCTCCTCAACCCTAACAGACAGACCATTTACTTCCGAGATGTCAGACGTAAGAATCACGTCCTACTTTCATTTACAGCAGGAACATATCTTAAAAAAAAAAAAAAACATTTTAATGCCTTCCTTTGTTAAACCACCGCTTTCAGTTTCTTTATATTTAGTTTGTGCTGCTCACAGCCATGCACAATTCATCCTCTGTTCTCCCTTTAAGCCGACCCTGGTTCGAACATTTCTTATTATTGGCAAGTGCAGCAAAGCATAGCATTGTTGACAAGGTCCTTCTAACAACTGACTGACAGTGTGTAATTGTGTTGGCCTGATTAGAGCTCTCTGAACGGTCCATTTATATTCCAGCCTTCAGATTGTTTAGCTCTTCATTGATGTACTGCATGCAAAGCATATAATCATTGCTTCTCTGCTTAATAAGGGCCTTGATGAGCAGCTAAGTGACGGTCTGACCGGTAATCAGTGTCTACTTTAACTTAGTCCATAAGAGGGAACCCCTTACAATTGTAATTTCTGTTGTTGGGGAAAAATATTTTTTGAGGCACATTAAACAGCAATTTTTAAGCGCTCTGTACAGTATAAGCAGAGGAAAGCGCTAATGTAACACATATTTCTTATAACAATAAATCATCAATGTGTTGGTGGTATCAGTCAGTCCCCAAATACTGAGGGGTTGGGGTAGCACAGTCTATCCATGTGAGACTAAATGCTTTGGTACCTTTTTCCAGATGGTAAGTGGATGAAAAGTTGTGTGAGTGGTGCACCATCCACAATGTTGGTGGATTTTGCGGATGAAGTATGCAAGTTAAGGGAGCCCCTTATTGTCTTCTCAGCTGTCCTTGCTTTCCAAGACGGTGCCATTCCCAAACCAGGCAGTGATACAGCTGCTCACGATGCCTTCAATAGTCCCTTTGTAAAATGTGGTAGGGATGGGAGGTGAGAGATAGGATTTTCACAGCTGGCCTTTCCAGAAAGTAGAGATAATCCTTGGCTCTCTTTGCTATGAAGTTGGTGTTTAGGGACTAGTTTAGGTTCTCTGTCTGAGCTGAGGTGCTCTTTATGATCTCCACTGAGGAGTCATTGATGTTCAGTGGAGAGTGGTTGATCTGTGCTCTCCTGAATTTAACAACCATTTCCTTGGTTTTGTGTACAGTCAGACTCCACCTCCTCACTGATTTGTCGTTGATGCTGATCTGCGAACTTGATGATGCGATTTGAGTTGTGCATTGCTGCATGGCTGTGAATCAAGAAAGTGAACAATAGTGGACTGAGCACACAGCTCAGTGTGGTGATGCTAGAGATGCAGATCCTGATCCAGACTGATTGAGGTCTCCCAGTCAGAAACTTTAGGTTCAGGTGTTCAGGCTTTCTAATCAACAGCATTCAAATGTACTGTACATGTCCTTTTTGTCCCGGAGGTTGAGGAAAAGCTGGAGTGTGGTGGCGAATATGTCATTTTTTAAATGCAGTGGGTTTTGTGAAGAAGAAAGCAGGGTCTTGGAGTGCTTCATAAAACTTGTCATGAGGCACATCATGTCAGTGGGTGTAAGTGCAACAGGAGGATAGTTATTGAGGCAGGACCCTGGAAACTTCTTGTGGCGGTCTTAAAGCATGTTGGGATGACAACACTGCTTAGGGAGATGTGACAGATTTCTTCTTCTTCACCTCCATATTATGTGTGACAGGGCTCAGTAAAGCTTTGTTTTGAAGAACATTTATGGATAATGCAAAGGAAGAACGCCTCACGGTTGGTGAGCTCACGCAAGCGGAAGGAGCGGATAGCGCTGTCCTCCGAGTGTGTTACACCGCCCCCAACGCTGAGTGAGCAGTTCGAAAAGATGCGATTGGCTAGCGTCACATGGTTCGGAGGAAACGTGTGATAGTCTTCAGCCCTCTCGACTGAGTGGTAGTAGTAGCCTTAATGTGGAACCCTAGTCATGGGGAGGAATTGGACATGACTAAATTAGGGAGAAAATGAACAACGTTATGATTTGTCCCCACCGTACTGCATGACCAAAAATTTGGTTGTGTCACACAAAAAGAAACTAGTGTAATAATTGTAGAATGCTACTTTTACATAACCTTTTCTATTGTACTTATAATATTGTCTATTAATATCAGCAGTATATAATTTCACAGTGAATTATACATTGAAAATCAAATCAGTTTTCAATCCAGTGTATTCTGGATTTTCAGTTACAACCAGATGATTTCATTTCAGTGTATCACTAAGATTTACAAATATGACCTACCCATGTGGTATGTTTAGGTTTTTTTTATAGGTCATGTTTATTTATTTTATGCTTAAGCTTGAGATTTTTCTATAAATGATGTATTACCATATGCCTTACAATTTCATTTTGATCTTATTTCCTGGTGTCTTTCAACAAAAAGGAAAATAAATAGTTCTTTAGTACAATTTTGTTAATAACCAAAGTAAGCTGCAGCGTTTTTTGAGATCCTTGTCTACGATTCAGCTCCCGACAACTTCCTTCACTCATAAAAGCTAAATGAGCGGACCGTAAAAAGGTCAGGCCACATTTTTGACAAATATAAACTCCAATTAATGTACCATGGTGATGGGTATTTTTCTTCCCAGGTGTACTCAATGGTAATGAATGGCAATACAGTAATTGTTAAGAATTCTATTGTGTGTTATTTATTATACACTGCCTGGCATGAGAAAAATCACAGTTCAAATTTAAATTGCAAATACTTAAAGCCTTCTCGTTTCTTAAACAACCTTAATAGTTCCTGTATTTCAAATGGGTCAAATTATTGGCCTGCATCAAAGCATTCAAGGAGATTGCTGAAACTATTAAAATTGGTTTAAGAATTATTCAACGCATTATTAAAACCTGGAAGGATAGTGCTGAATTGCTGAACTTTGCAGTTGAAATGTAGTTAAAAAAAAAGTATGAATGACCATGATCGATGATACTGTAACTTAAACGTTTGGTTAAGTTGTATCATAAGTAAATTGACTTCAATTAATTAAATCAAATGAAATTAAATGACCTATTCAAAGCAATGTTTAATACTGAAGGAGAGAGCATTTTCATACATACTATGCTATCAAATGGCATCAATGAGCCTTCGGCACCAATGACCCTGTAGCCAGTTCCCCATATGTCCTTCATTAGTGTTTAGCAAAATATATAATTCAAATCTACAACCCAAATTATTTGCTAATAGAATTGAGTACATTTGGTCGTTGAGGTAGGGTTAATCAATTGCTCTTGGAAATTCTTACATTTAATTAATGCATCTCTTGTGTGTTTGTGCATGTGGCTGCACATCTCTCTCTCTCTCTCTCTCTCAGTTTATTTCAGTAATGCAGCTTAAAAGGTGAAACTAATATATTTGATAGACTCATTACATGCAAAGCAAGATAGTTCAAGTTATGATTTGTCATAATTGAGATGATTATGGCTTACAGCTCATGAAAACCCCAAATCCACAATCTCAGAAAATTAGAATA
>JAOTRS010000048.1:10187915-10205816 GCA_028565755.1 Dinotopterus cunningtoni | reverse complement strand
CTAATTAAGCCATAACACCTGCAAAGGGTTCCTGAGCCTTTAAATGGTCTCTCAGTCTGGTTCAGTAGGAAGCCTGGAGAGGATTGTCAGGAAAAGGCCATTTAAAAGTCTTGGGGATTTTCACAAGGAGTGGACTGAGGCTGAAGTCAGTGTATCAAGAGCCACCACACACAGACAGATGGACATGGACATGGGCTTCAGATGTCGTATTCCTCTTGTCAGAAGCGTCTTACCTGGGCTAAAGAAAAAAAAGAACTGGTCTGTTGCTTAGTGGTCCAAAGTCCTCTTTTCTGTTGAGAGCAACTTTTGCATCTAATTTGGAAACAAATTAGATGCTCCAGAGTCTGGAAGAAGAATCAAGAGGCACACACTGCAAGATGCTTGAAGTTTAGTGTGAAGTTTCCACAGTCAGGGAGCCATGTCATCTGCTGGTGTTGGTCCACTGTGCTTCATTAAGTCCAGGGTCAACGCAGCCGTTTACCAGGAGATTTTGGAGCACTTTATGCTTCCTTTATGCTGGACTTGGCACCTGCCCACACTGCCAAAAGCACCAAAACCAGGTTCAATGACCAAGGGATTACTGTGCTTGATTGGCCAGCGAACTTACCTGACCTGAACCCCATAGAGAATCTATAGGCCATTGCCAAGAGAAAGATAAGAGACATGAGACCAAACAATGCAGAAGAGCTGAAGGCCGCTATTGAAGCATCCTAGTCTTCCATAACACCTCAGCAGTGCCACAGGCTGATAGCTTCCATGACATGCCGCATTGAGGCAGTAATTGCTACAAAAGGGGCCCAAACCAAGTACTGAGTACATATGCATACTTATACTTTTCAGAGATCCGATATGTTCTATGTACAATCCTTGTTTTATTGATTGCATGTAATATTCTGATTCTGAGATTGTGGATTTTGGGTTTTCATGAGCTGTATGCAATAATCATCTCAATTTTGACTAATCATGGCTTGAACTATCTTGCTTTTCTATCTTATATATTAGTTTCACCTTTTAAGCTGCATTACTGACATAAATGAACTTTTGCACGATAGTCTAACTTGTATATTTCACCTGTATATTTGTTCATTTATCTTTTATACCGCTTATTCTGTACAAGGTCGCGGGGACTTGGAGACTATCCCAGGAAACTTTGGGATCGAGGCGGGATACACCCTGGACATGGTGCCAGTCTGTTGCTGGGCACACATGCATGCGAACGATGCAGACACACACACAAACCCTGCACTGGAAACACCCAACAATCTGCCATTTTGGAGATGCTTTGACCCAGCTATTTAGGCATCACAGTTTGTCCAATGTCAAAAATGCTTAATCCTTAGACTTGCCCATTATTCCTGATCCCATCACATCACCTTGGAGAGCTGAGTACTCACTTGCTGCTTAATATAGTCTATTCCACCCCCTGACAGATGTAATGAGAAAACAAGGAGTAACAGAATAGTCAATGTTTTTCACTTCACCTGTCAGTGGTTTTAATATTATGCCTATATTACAAATGATTTTAATTTGAAAAGAACTGAACACTCTAATCTCACAGCTAAGATAAAAAGAAAACAAATACAAAACAAAACATACAACTACAAGCAATGGCAGTGACGCAAAGAAGAGACGGAGCTGTGGGCACGAGTGCCGTACTCTTTTATCCTGTAAATCATCTCTACAGGTCCAATAAGTGCTCTGCTCATCAGCACACCATAATTGATCAGAGAAGAAGAAAAAAAAATAGAAACAGAGATGAACATGCCAACTATTCAGCATGTCACAAGAAAAACAGCACAGCAGCACGAACGAATACGGCACAACGGTGCAACATGCCTGCGAGGACTAAAACGCAACGACTAACAGTGCGACAGCATTCTCACACTGTATCACAAATCATATTACAGCACATCCCAGAACATAACAACAAGCACCAAGTAAAAAGGCATGTGTAACTTTACAGTGGATATATCCACCGAAGGTATCTTAAATGACAAAAAGCATACAGTAAGTGTCAGAATACTTAGAGAAAAAGGGAGGAGGAGATTGAGGAGGTTACTGACAGTCACATCTCACAAACGCTTGACATTAAGAGTCTAGATGTGGGTCTTCAATCAGTCTGCAGTCACTTTATTGCTGTAATGTATTATTCTGTCTAATGTTTACTGGCTGTGCTCTTTCAATGTTTGTGAAAAACGATGAACAATTCACAGTTTCAACCCACCCCCTGCTGACAACTTTAGGTTAACAGAATGCTACAGCTCTAGGAACGCTTGCTTCAAAGAACATTCAATCTGTCAAGTTTACGGAGAACAGTGTATGCTCTAGAAATACTGCAACATATTTCTTAGCAAAAATGGTAACACAAAAGAACAATTTGCAATACACACTTTGAGTCAAGACATCATTCAAGTCAAGCGTTTCAATCCTCTGCATTTAAGTACGTCATTAAATCCAAGCATGTGCCATGTGCCTGTATTTTCCACTCTATTTTTTTTACTTATGCATGTAAGTGAAATGCAAACTCTATGACAAAAAAAAAAACGCAATCACAACGTGCTTTTTAATACACTGTGCACTTCATGTAAAATCACAGACTACAAAGACATAGCAATTGTTCAATCTGTAGACGCACAGCAAAGTGCCTGTATGCCATGATCCTCATTTTACACCAACACAGGGAAACTAAATAAAGACAAGCATAATGCTAATTCACTGCCCAGCTGTCTCATGTCAAATTTTTAGTTGAGCGGTTTTGTAATTACAGCTGGCAGATCACTACAGACAAAATGGGCTTAGTAATGAAGGCTCCAAAGCAAACATTTCGCAATCTGACTGCTCCGACTTCTCTACTACAATTCAGTGTCTTCATGTTTTTTTGTAAAAAATCTTTTTTTTAAAAATGCTATACAATCCTGTAACACAGTGATTTACAAACTGCAGGACATTTCTTTATAAGACATGAAGGAGATTAAGGGCAAAAAATGTGTGTACTGTAATTAGTAAACATAAGTTTATTCAGCTTGACTGAGAGGGGGCGGCGCTGAGAGGGGGCGTGGCAGTTGTTGATGGATTCTAATAGCTCTCTAACTAGGCTTATAGCAATAATTATTAAACATAAAACATAAAAAGATTTTCCACAAATCACAGAAAGCAATGCAAATTTACCTCGTCAAAACTGATCATCAAATAAGAGGAGTTGTAATCAAAGCAGATTACAATCAAAGAGTGAAAACGAGAGGGGTCTGGTGTGGGTTCACTCAAATTTTGTTTGGGGCAGAACTACACCATGTTGTTTGTCCTTGGAAACACTAAGTGGGAGACAGTTTAATAAACAGGGGTGTGACTACCATGGTATACCTGCACAGGCTTGGGCACTGACAATACGGTGTGGCTGTTAACTCAGAACTGTGGAAGTATGGATAATGGTGCCTTCCAACATTTAAAGGTCCCATATTTTACTAGTTCTTCAACAAATTAAAACAAGTCTTAAAACTTCCCCAAAGTGGGTCTGATAATGCTGTACCTGAAATACCCTCAAATAATACACCTTTGGACTGAGATGGTTGTGGCACTGGGTTGTTGATTGGAGAGTTGGGGGCTTGAACCTCGCCACTGTCTGGCCTTTGGCCGAGGTTTCAAATGTACACCCACATTAAACAAAATATTCAATGAGTTTTAGTGCTGGTCCCAAGCTTGGAGAAATTAGGTGGATTGCGACCTGAAGGGCATGCGACGTTAAATCTGTGCCAGATCTTGCAAATCCGATTTGGCAAACCCAAGTATAAAGGGACAAAACTCAAGAAAAATAAAAATGTGTTTTGCTCATGCTTTAAAATTTATGCTTCTATTCTATTCTATTCTATTCTATTCTATTCTATTCTATGAGGTACTGCTGACCGATGCCACTCTAGAGAGCAACAGAGCTGAACAGGAATGGTATCTTCTATTCAATTCATTTCAATTCAGTATAACAGGAAAGGTTTTCAAGTCAATATAAAGGCCACTTTCATTGTTGGGCACTTAGATTAGAGTTTTGGTTCTGAGCTATTGAGTGACTGCAGTCACAAGCCATTAAAAAAAAAAACTCCCTGCATTAGCAAAGTCCGAGGTCACCTTCATGTTCATCGGGCGGAACCATCCTTGGTAACCAGACTCATCTCCAAGCAGATCATATTGGGGCCATCCACAGCAGCAGCCAGAGGCCTCCATGAAACAAGAATTCCAACCAGAAGCGGACACGAGGAGGTGTCCAGAGGGCAGTAGGGGTCAGGATAGCTAGCATTTCAGGCCATGTGTAGCTTGACGGAAAGAGGGGAAACAGTAAGGTATGGTAACAATCATAAAATGTATAAGGTGAATGTGCATGCAGGGACTTCAACATGTACAGTATATGAGGTCACAATAGGGAAAAATCTAATTGGTTTGTTTAAGCCCTGGCTAATACAAACATGTTTCTTGTACTGTATATAGATAGACACTGGAGAACAATCTCAGTGTCTGAATTGTTTTTTACTAAAAAAGTGAATTTAGTTTACAGTACTCCATTTAACCACTCTAGCTTGTCCTTGTACCTTTTAACAGTGGACAATAAAAGGCAAATAAATCTACTTCATAATTACAGTTTGGGTTTTGAATAAGACCTAATGCATTACGACTTTACACTTTTCCTCATGAATAAGTCGATCAGCTAGGCTGGGCATGTGCTGACATTCCACTAGAAATGGGTTAACCACCTCGCAAGTGTCTCCTGTTAGCAATGGTCTAAATGAATGAAAGAAGGGGAAAAAATCTCTCTCTTTCTTTCTTTACACACCAGTTTAAATATCAGTTCATGACAGTGAAATAGGTCTGGTTTGGGATTCACTAATGGCCTGTCCAATTACATCTCTTTGCTCATTTGAAGTTATTCACTTCTCACAGTGCAGCAGCTACCACACGGGAAAATTATCAGAATGCCTTTTGATTACAAACATAAAAGGGGGGCTCAAGGGCAAAACTCCCACGGTTAGCTAAATGACCGTTGAATGATTGTGTATAAACAGCATTACTGTATTCTAGGGGACTTTCTTTTGTGTTAGTGATGGCTGGTCATGGGTATGTGCCTCGCTTTAGCTGCAAAAATGCGCAGATTATGAGAACACATGAATATTAGAAACCCTGTCAAGACGAACTGTAGCATGAAATTGAATTATGTGAATAGTAATACAGCACAGTTTCTTTCTTGGTAGTGCGAGATAGCAATCAAACTATGAGAGTACTAACCAGGCAAGTGTCATAGGAAAGGAGAATGTTTTGCCAGCTCTTATGGGTTATGTCTTTGTGCAAATGCATCTCATTAGTTTATGCTGTAGCCATTCTCTCCCATCTCTTTCTACTCTCAGTCTCTCTCTCTCTCTCTCTCTCTCTGTCTTGCTCTCGCCTTCCTGTGAACCTGAGCTGCTTCCATGTTCAAAAGTTCACACTCATTTTTGTCAGTGGATGCCAAATCATCATCCACTGTATGTACTTACATTACAGAATGGATTCCGTGTCGTGCTTTTGTTCTCGTGTCCATTCATGTTTCTGCACATATACTGAATTCACCCAATGATCATTTACTCAGTAGACGTGTCCAAGTTCCTGTTATGTGCCTGAGAAAGTAAAGGTAGAGCATGCCCATATAAACTGTTTTATCCAATCCTGGTAATAGAGAGAACCGTTCTTTCATCCTTCACTGGCTTTCCATTGTCCTTTCTTTCTTTTATTTTAACCATATACCCTTCACATCAGTCTTCGGACTAGATTTGAAGAAGAAGATCTAAATGCGGAATGTGCGATTAGGATCCACATTTTCCCTGAGCTCAAACCTCTTTGTCACGACTGCCAAGTTAATGCTGTTTGTTTCTTCGCAGCTCTTAAGGACAGCCGCTTTCAGCTGGTTAACTTCTCTGACAACGAGCTCCGCGTGTCACTGTCCAACGTGACGCTCATGGACGAGGGAAGATACGTGTGCCAGCTCTATACAGATCCCCCGCAGGAGGCCTACGCTGACATCACTGTCCTGGGTACGTCGAAGCGCCTTTGTGAATGTTAAAAATCGCGATTATAGATTCTCCTCATTGATCCATTCAGTCAATTGAACCCGTCTAATTGAATCCCGCCATAACACAATATCAACCAATTACCTTCATGCCATTTCCAATAACAAGGGTGAAGAAAAGAGGAACAGATGTTTTGCTATTGATATTGGGGGTCTGCTTTTGGCAGCCATATTGACTGAATGTTTCTTCGATTCTGAAAAGCCCCATTGAATGATTCGGGCTTTTTTTATGAGCTTTTCACATTTAATAATACTGAATTATAGAGTTTTATTACAGACTATATTTGGACTTCCTGGGGAGATGAATGTATGTGAGCATGCTCCAAAGACACTTGTTTCATTTCCTAAAATTATGCAAGGCTGTACACATTCACAGCATGAACGCCGAACCACATCTCCAAACCCGGTATTAAAATAAAAAAGCTCTGTAGAAATCAAAGCCTTATCAAGAGGGATCTCTCACTGGGCGTTTCACTGGGAACATGACTGCACATGTCACTAGCACACAGCATGAAAATCAGGGAGGCCAATGATAGTGGCAGACGTGTCAGGTTAGGGTTATGATTAGGAAAAACACAAATACGGTGTTGTAGCAATGCACAGCTTGACATATACCAGACTGACGTTTTGTGTGTAAACACAGAGCGACCGGAAACCTGAAAAACAGATACATCAGGGTCCTAAAGTAATTACTGCCGCCACAGATCCTCTGGTGTAAAAAAGCTTTAGAGCACTGATCTGCTCTCTGGCAGTAGATGGTTTTATGACAGAGTGCTTAAATTTAAGGTAAACACATCCAAGCACTATATTTCACCGTGCCATCTTCCAGGTTTGTATATTTCCATTGTGCTTCTGATAATGTGTTGTTTTTTAACCTCTCAGATCTCAGGGAAAGAGAATGTTGTGCAGCAGACTTTAGATCCAGACAGAGATCCAGCCGCAGGGGGACTCAAAGCCCATATCTAATCCTGCTGCTGTTTATGCTCCTCCAGTTCCACCAGGCAACCTAATCATCGAATCACGTGAGGATGTGGTGAGCGAAGGGAATGAGACTGAGATAACCTGCACGGCCATGGGCAGCAAGCCCGCCTCCAGCATTGTGTGGATGAAAGGAGATCAGATCCTACAAGGTCAGATTCAACCACCATCAATAGCAATTTTTTCCGATGTGCCGATTCCGAGATATGTAATCCATCTTCGCCGCACACGTTTCCCATTCCGGTAATCCCATGACGATTCGGAATTTCTTCTTAACGAGATTTCGACGAGGTGGCCACGCTCGCTTCAAAGTGCAGAAAAGAATAGTCTGAGACATGTTTTTCAGTGGGAGTTTTTTTTTTTTTGGCTCAGCTTAAATAAGTGGCTTTGAACAAACTCCAGCTGTTCCTCTCCCACTCAGCCGGCTCTACCCGCCTATTAGCTGACACCGGTTGAGGTTGTGTGATAAAGAGAGTCTGCAGGCTGCATAATCTGCTCATGAATGCCTTTCTCCATTAAGACATGGGGGGGGGGGGAGTGGCAAGTAACTCAGACTACCTGGTGACAAGCGAATGCTTTCATGCTACCACACGCTTTGCTGAGCAAATAAATGAATCAGTCTGAGCCCCGAATTTAAGCAATGAGTCATACAGGATGAGCAAGTCAAGAGTCAAAAATGGGAATGAAAGCCAGTTTAATCACTAGTGCTCGTCAGCCAGGCTATACTGGGATAAATGTAAGTGTAAATATATTGTTTTGGCACATTCTAAACAGCTAGTAGATAGCTGTTAACGAATTGTTGCTTTTTTTGCCAACTGTTTCTTAATATTGTATTTAAAATATATATATAAGTATCTGCTTTGCCATTGTTTCTGGTCAATCAGACCATCAAACTGCTGCAAATCTACAAACTATTACCATGATGTATAGAAAAACTTTCCTTTATGGTTATTAACGGTTTCAAATAAGTTTTAGCATGATAATGGCCCTGTGAACAAACTGAGCTCCAGGACGACATTATTTAAGATCAGTTTGGAAAGAACTCAAGTGGTCTACATCACCTATCACCTCGAACCCTGACTGCACCTGAGGGGAAGATGTTATAGGAGCTAATGGGGGACCAACTGCATATTTATAGCCATGTTGGGGTAATGGTCTGGTGTCTATATATTGTACATTTGGCCATATAGTGTAGTTTATGTAGTAGTGTCAACAAGTTATTTATTAACCACATTCATCAATGATCAATCATTTTTAGTCTTTACAATATGATTATAATTTCTTTTTCATTTTCTATCCATCCATCTAGGAACCCCTATAGTCCAATTAGGGACAGTGGAGGAGAATGGTGATTACCATTGTATTAATTCCCATTTTACGACTGTTGTACAGTCAATATTTACACATATATATACACATACACATGTGTATATTTACACATTCATTCACTCACTACATCCAATTTGGGAATGCCAATTAGCCTAATCTGCATGTCTTTGAATTGTGGGAGGAAACTGGAGTACCCACAGGAAACTCATCAAGCACTGGAAGAATATGCAAACTCCATGCACACAGACCCCATGGAGGGAATCAAATCCAGACTCTAGAGGTTTAAGGTGACAAGGCTAACCACTACGCCACAGTACTGACATTTGTTATTTTAACAGGTAATTCCGACCAAGTAATGTAATTGGACGAGAGGAATTCACAAGTGGTGATATAGAGCATAACAGCACTGGAATGTTTAACTATATGTATCACTTAACGTCACAGGTGTTCTAACATTTGTAAATTACTGTCACAACTTAATTACAATTAACTGGATGAAAGTGAGTTGGTACAGTCCACAGTACTGGAAAGAGGAGCGAGCAGCTGCCTGCCAAATTCTTCATTTAAAACCAGTTACAGAAACACTTTCAGCAAGAAAACATATCTGATAAGTCACCTCTAACAACACTTTGTCTCCTTAGTAAATGCTTCTAAGTCGTTCCGAATGGCCTCCGAACAGTCTGGGTCATAGGCTTATTGTGCATAGCCAAAATGAGAGAAAACATGAGAATACTGTTGTGCTGAATGTATTTTTGTGTCTACAGCCACATCACAGCCATGCTGATATTCAGCACAAAAGCCCACCATCTCTATTGCTTAATTCTAAAAAAAATTCATATGGTAGCTTACTGGTTAGCACTGTAGCCTCAGACTTCTAGGGTTGGTGGTTTGAATCTTGCCTCCAGTTCTGTGTGCATGAAGTTTGCATGTTCTCCCCATGTGTGGCGAATCCATTTTCTCCCACAGTCCAAAGACTAGGTTGTCTGGGGTTTCGAAATTTCTCATATTGATTGGGAACCCTGCCTTGTGCCCTAAGTTCCCTGGGATAGGCTCCAGGCCTCCTGTGACACTACACAGGATAAGTGCTATAGATAATGGATGCCTCCAGAAGCATGAATTTTCAATAAGTGAATACATTAAAGTTTTATTCCTCTTATTCCACAAAAATCCACCAACCCTAACTAGTGTTTATCTGCTTAAAATTCCGTTTAATATTTTATGTCCAAAAAACAAATTTGTTCTTTGTTCTCTCTCTTTCTCTCTTGGGCTCTTGGTGTTACTAACACAGTATAATATCAGTCAGGTTACTCAGAATCCACCAAAATGGAAAACCTGAAGATTCTTGCAGAAAACATAACCATATAGAGGAAAGACATGTTTTTTATTTGACCCTCTATCATACAAGTGCCTGTGTAAATTACTCATATAAAATCTTAATTCATTAGATTGACCAATTTAATATAAGCATGTCATTTGTATAACAATTTAAAAACTGTTCAGATCCACTAACTAGAGTAGACAGGCAGCGTTTTAGAAATGAAGATATTTAGTGTAACTGTTTGTGTCATTCCACTTGTCTGTGTATGCTACATAAACTCTACCAGTAGACCATAACACTGAACCCATAACTATGCTTACTACAGGCTGTCGATCAGTCTGTATGTTGGCATGGCAACGCACAGCCCTCTATCCATGTGCCTTCTTTGAAACCTATTTTTGTTGTTGCTAAAACAAAGTATTTGCCCATGTTGTGTCAGTTATTAATATTATTGTGCATTTTTTTATTAACATAAATATTATATAAAAAACATTTATTGCTAAACTTATTTTATAAATTAATCAACACCTTCTGACCAATAAGGATGGCCTATTCCAATCAATCCTGTTACTGGAGACTATATACATGTAAATGTGTCCTTCATGTCCATCTTTTTTTTTTTTCTTAAATTAGTTTGTTATACATTGCATGTCTTCAGGAAAAGAGCATTGTAGGTCAGTGCTGAGCTATAATTATTTCCCCACTTCATTAGTTCCAAGTAAACTATCATCATCAGCACTGCAATTAGTTCTGTGCCCTTGGAGCTTCCAGATTGTCTTGGAAAGAAGGCAGCATTGCCAGTGTGTGACTTGATGTGCTCCAACTGTCCTGGAGGCTCTCCTCTCTTTGGCTTAATGACAGCATGTTTTTATTTATTTATTTGTGTTTTTGCATGTCGATGAATCTAAATGTAATTTAGTCAATGTGAATTGCATCGAACAAGAACTCATTAAAATGTCTCAGAGCAAAAACATACATACATGGTGCGAGTAAGAAAAATGCGTTGATATGATGTAGCGACGCTCGGATGTCACAGTCAGTATACTGAGCATGACAGCAGGGAAACGTGTCTGCCACTTTAAATGAATGTAAGATTTGTCTGGAGGTGATGGATCATTTCTCAAAGGCCTTCATCTGGGACTGGGAGTTATTAGGAGCCATTCAGAGAAACACCGAGCGAGCGCGAGACAGAGAGAGAGCTCTCATTATGACTGCCTTGTCACTCTTGTGTTTTTCCTCCCAGGTGAGGAAACAGTGGAGGAGACGTATGACAGGCTGTTCACCGTTACTAGCCGACTCAGGCTCACCGTCTCCAAGGAGGACGATGGAGTGGCCGTCATCTGCATCATTGACCATCCAGCTGTGAAGGACTTCCAAGCCCAGAAATACCTGGAAGTGCAATGTGAGTCATTGCTCAAGCATGCAACACAGCAGGGTCTGTTTTTAATAGTCTTTTTTTTCATGCAGAAGTTCTTTATGATGTGCTAAACATATGAGCAGATAATTACTTCTTCTCCCTACCATGTCATAGCAATCACAGAATGATCACATATACAGAATAAAGTCATTAATTTGCCATTGTATAAGTAGCAGTTTATATACTATGTTATGCTAACTTATTTATAGTTACTTGCTTCACCTTATTGTCTTTGACTGTGAAGTGAACACAGGGATTTTTTTAATTATATGAGAACATTTCTCATATGAAATTAATACACTTAAAATAAATTCCTAAAAGCTGTATCAGACTTTTTGCAATAAATGTACAGTATAGCTACATTTTATACAGTATAACATTGTACAGGGCAGTACAATGACTTAGTGGTTAGAACTGTTGCCATGGACTCTCAATGGTAAGGTTTGAATCTCACCTCCAGTCTGTTCTTCCTGTACTTGGTGGGTTTCCCCCTAGCCACTCCAGTTTCCTTACAATGCAAGTGTCAATTAAATAAATTATTATCATTTTTAAATTGCTCATAGCAATTAAATTGCTCATAGCACCCAATCAAAATGTGCCCCAAATGAGCCCTGAGTTCCCCAATTCTGAAGCTGTAATTTAGGGCTGTGTATAAAATAAAGCAGGATTTTAATAAGCAGATAACATATGAGTATATGCAGTATAAAGTACGAATGCGGGCACTAAACACGTTGCTCATGTTGTTAAATAAGTGCTTTATTCACTACTTGGATAGCTATAAATGAAAATCGTGAATACTGAAATGCTACAGAAGATCAAAAGTACAAAAGTAATTAATTAATTAATAAATTATTAAAATAATTCTTTATAAAGGTAACTCAAGGAACAAAATAAAATATATTTTTTTGGTTATAAGTTATTAACCTGGACAGAGCTATGGGATTTGCTTTAATTAAAACAGGCTTTGTCTTGTTATGCCTCCGTTTGATAAAGCTTGGCTCTAAATAGCACAGTAATTGAGGGTGATCAGTGCGTGTTATTGCGGGCTGTGGAAAGTCCCGGAAAGGCTGACCTAACCTTTTGTAATCTTTGTAGAATATTAATTTATTCAGAAGGCTGACGGCACGAGCTGACCTTTGTGAAGAAAAGACAGGACGGGATCTGCTTGACTGTAAAAAGATTGACATTTTGACAAACACAGATAAAACAGGAGGAAGATGAAAAACGTTTTTTACAGTATGCTACCACTGAATAGAGCAGTTCGAACACAAGTCGGTGCCCTCTGCTTGTGTATCTTTTACCCAAGAGATAAAGATTTGCTATAAAAATCATGTACTGCGATACCGAGGTCTGGCTTTTATGTAACAGGCATATACAGTGCAGAGCAGTTTAACAGGTATGCTGATATATGAATTTGTTGTTGAAGAAAATAAAAGGTCTGATTAAAGTTAATAATTATACATTTCAGTTTGATTCCAGTCTGCTTTTGGTCTTGTCACAGTACTGAGATAGGTCACCAATGACGACCTTGAAGGCAGCTGATTCTGGGCTCTTAGCTATGCTCATCCTTCTAGATTTAAGTGCATCCTTCTACAAAGATTAGTTTCTATTGAAATCACTGAAATGGCTCTTGCTTGGTTTGGATTATATCTCTCTGAGCGCACTCATTTTGTCCAACTTAAAAAGTCTCTCCCATTCGCCAGCAGTGTCTCCAAGACCCTGTCCTCGGCCCGCTTTTGATTTATTGTTTTCCCCTATACCTCTAAAACAGGTCCTCCTTGTTGGTATTACATCATTACTGATGACATTTGTTTATTCTCCTTTGACGATTCTCAATTCCATAGTTCCTTCTTCCCCTCAGGTTAAGGGTCTGGATGTCATCTTGGGCAGCACATCTTGTGCCTTGCACATAAACAACATTACTCAGTCTGAATTCTTCCATCTGTATAACTTTAATCACCTTCACCAGTCACTTTCGCCGAAAAGCAACACTGTACTTGTCCCCATTCTAATTACACCCCATATTGATTATCGTAATTCTACCCTCTTTGGTCTCCCTTAGAAGTCTCGCCATAAACTTGAGTTGGTCCAGAATGCTGCTCCTCATATCATTACAGAACATATCACCCCTGTTCTGCGGCAGCTTCATGGGTTCTCTCTTGAATACCATATTGATTTTAAGATTCTGCTTTTCACCTTTAAGACCCTTCATAACCTAACACTATCATATATTTTTAAATTCGTTTATATCTGCACACCCTGTAGTACTCTTAGATCCTCTTCTGCTATTCAGCCCATGACATGAACTCCTTATTTAACTACCATGGGGTCTAGAGCCTTCATTCAAGTTTACACTTCAATTTACGCATTGTGACTGCTTAAAAAATTATGTATACAGTAATAATAAATTTATGTGTGTAATATACTGTATCTATGAGGGTGGTTGTTTGAAATATTACGGTGAATAATTTTTTATTTTTTTCATTTTTAGTCAAGCAGTATACATCTGGATTTTTATAAAGCTGCTTGTGACAGTGTCTAGTTTTTAGCGCACCAGATAAAAAGGTTAAATGAATTGAATGCATCAAACCTGAGCATGCTTTTAGCTTGTTATAGGAAGAAGGTAGTTGTGGATGGGATTCAAAGATACCTGAGTGATCTCAACGCTTTCCTGTGTTTGACTTGATGCATAAAACTGTAACATATTAAAATGTTTAATGTAAAGGCTGTAACTGGATTTTTTTTATTTTAATTTTTTTAGATAAACCAGAGGTAAAGATTGTGGTGGAGTTTCCAGAAGGCCTGACAAGAGAAGGGGAAAACCTGGAGCTAAGCTGCATGGCAAAAGGCAAACCTCAGTGAGTTTCAATTCCCCAATAAAGGATTATTTAAGACTAGTGAAATTGTTTTATTTTTCTTTCTTGTTCTTCATTTCTTTTTTTCTTTTTTTTGGTATTGCTCTAAAATTGAGTGTTCAACATAATGATTATATCAGAAGTCTTTGTGTGAAAATTGTGTACAATGTTTTCCTAAGTCTGTCTTTAGGGACAGCAGTCCTCCAAACTCCCAACACACCTCAACTAAGCAATTAAGAGCACTGGTGCAGGTGTGTTGGAAGCTACATGTGTGTGTGTGTGTGTGAGAGAGAGAGCGAGTGAGAAAGAGAGGAAGAGAGGAAAAAAAATGTGGAGCATATGATGTCTCCAAGGACCCAGTTGCAAAACATGGAGCTAATGCATCAAACACAGTTAAACGCGTCCCATATAATGCTGTATCTCATTCAGACATTACTGTGATGTGACGACAATTCTTGCAAGTGTGTCTGTATAAGTGGAATGTGCACATGTTTAGGTGGTGAGTCCTAAGGTTGAACGAGCCCTCCTCATTATCCTCTCTCTCAGCAGGAATGTTGACACCGACATCTCTAAATTGCCATTGTGCTGTGTTCACAGGCCTCATCAAATTAACTGGTTCAAAGTAGACGATGATGTACCCTCCCACGCCGTGATTACAGGCTCTGATCTCCTCATTGAGAACCTCAACAAGTCCTACAACGGGACATACCGATGTGTGGCGTCCAACTTAGTGGGGGAAGCGTTTGATGACTACATCCTCTATGTCTATGGTATGTACATACGGTACGGTTTAGTCGGGGGGAAAAAGTTGGATGTTTTACACACAGTAATTTCTTTCCTGCAATACAGAAGGAATTATTTAAGAATTTCTAAAAGCTAATAATCCAACCCCACATATTACATATACACTGTTCAGCCATAACATTAAAACCATTAACATTAACTCACATAGGTTTTGAGTTCCCTATGTGCCATGTGTCCCTCAGGATTTAAAATGTATCAAATTTTTAATTTAAAACAATGTTGAATACCGAATAATACCGAATAACAATGTTGAATCTTCCTGTCCCTTTAACGCAACTGTGAAAGTTTTAATCCTAAACACTCTTTAAAACACTTTAATGAACACTATCCGAGCTGGTTACTTCAGTTGGGATAAAAAAAACTTGCATTTTTTTAGCTATAAATTTGTGCTGCTGGTGATGTTATTTTTATGGCTTGTATGGAAATCCTGGTGCCAAAATGAGGCTTTCTTACGGCGTCCTCATTTAAATACTTACTACCTTTTTTTCTAAGTCCCTCCTTGTAAGCAAAGTCGCACTGGCCATATCTCAGGAACCGGACATGTTACAGAAATAAACTTGGTGTCAACATTGAGCTCATTGAACCAGGAATCTATACAGTTGATTAGCTCAAATCATATGAAATGTGACTTAATATCTGATTATACGTGACAAATACCACTGTCAAAAGACATAGTAACTGAAGTGAGAATGGAGGAAGTTAAAAACGAAATAGGTCGCGTCAGAATTTCATTACAGAATAAATTAAAATGGAAGCCAATAAATAACACTGGTTAATTATAAGAATTATCATACATATCACTGAGGGTGGATTTCCATCGCTTCGTGAGTTGTATTTGCCAGGCTTGCATCTTGATTAGATCTGTCTCATGACACATTTTTACATCAGTTTAACAAAACAGATTCAGAACATCACAGACCTCTAGGAGTTCTCACAAACAAGAAAAGGGGTGAAAAAAATCCTTATGTGATGTGAGATTCCCAGCCCCTCTGTGTTCCTCTGTGGCTTGTCAGTGTTGATCTTTCCCTCGCACAACAGGGACGTTTGCTCAAAACTGAGTAACAAACTTGTACCCAGTTGTCTCACAGGGAACGATGTCATTGATCTCTCTTGACATCTTTTCTTTGTGTTTCGTCATGGATACACCATTATTATCACAGCAATTTTCACTGTCTCTTTTTTCCTATTATAAGTTTGGCCAGAGTGAAAGAAAAATAACGCTCTGGCGCAGCTCTTTTTAAGGGCTCTCTGATTTAGCTGCTCAGTTCGAGAAAACAATAATTTTCTTTTTGGTGAGTGTGCTGGTGCGGTAGTGGTTCAGTATTGAATAGTGCATTTGATTTTCTGTGAAAGAAGAAAGAAGCTCATTTACTCCACGATGATGTTTGTTCATGATGTGAGTGTAGGCTTCATTCGAGTTGTCCGGTTTCTAGTTACTTACCACAGGCATGCAGATGTCAGTCAATATGCTTAGATTATAAAGATTTGAAATATCTGAACACAAATAGTGTTTTAAGTACTATGATACTTAATACAGTGGTACCTCAGTATATGAATTTAATCCATTGCGGAGGCGAGTTCTTAAGGCGAAATTTTATAATGTAAATGCAGATAATTCATTCCAGCCACCCAAAAATATTCCCAATATTACCAATTTAGCTCTGCTCGAAAAATATGTAATGCCGAAAATGCTTGGCATGCCGAGGTAAATTCCTTGCAAAATAAAATTTCTTAAGGCAAAAATTTGTTAGGTACGGCCGACGTACCACTGTAAATTGACTTGTGAAATGGCATCCCATTTTGTTTAAGGAAACATTTTTCCCCAGTCCAGCTGATTTTTTTTTTTCTGACAGACACACAACCAAAATAGTAATAAGAAAGTGCAGGCCATTCTCTAGCTTACAATCCCTTTGATTAGTTTGCCAACAGAGCATAGCTGAAATCTCTGAGGTGTTTTGATTTTAGATGCCTAAAAGGTTTGACGTCAGTTATATTGATCTCTTGCTCTGGTTATGGAATTGACACAAGGCAAACAAAACAGGATTGGCATGTGGAAGAAACATTTATTCTGTCACACTCAGAAACAGCACTGAAGCAAAGTATAATAAAAAAAAGTCCATTTGGAAAAACATTCCCAACAGTATATGAAAACTTAATCAAAGTGAATCTAATATTCATAAAAACTTAAGCAACTTATATGTCATGATATTATATGTCATTTTGCGCCATACATACTTCTCTAAAACTGGCATTCCTTAGCTGTGGTAAAGACCAAAGCAAAATAGCATTGAAGGTTTATTTAAAAAATGCTAAATAAAATTGTGGGACCAACTCATGTCAATCTCCTTTAAGTTATTCGATTTTAAAGTTTTGAAGAGTTAATGTACATTTATTTTAACCCTTACGTTCACTTCGTGTCAACTTTGACCCATTTGACCATAAATAAATGACATTATTTTTGCCTAAAATTTTATGACTTTTCCGAAAGCCATTCACATTATACAAAAATTTTATGAGTTGTTTAATTTTTTCCATGTAGCTGATACAAAATATTGTGTGAGTTGACTTTTTTTGTGACCAGAAAGTGGTTTGGGTGGGGAATTATTAAAAGTATAGATTGGCTTGTTTGTGTGTTTCTGTCATTGGGACAATAGAGACAGGGTTCATGCACCTTCCTAGAAACGTAACTACACGTTGTGCCAATGCAGCCCGCAACAACTCTGATTGGTCCTCCTGCAACGCATTTCTGGCTTCTGCTTCCGCATGACTATGGACCAAACCAAGGGGAGAATAATCGAAGTATGTATTTCCTCTGTTGCAGTAATTTTAATAAAAGTAACTTAACTGTTGTTCAATATCTGTTAGCTCCAATTCCAATCTGCCTACTTATATTCACCATCGTTTGTACACCAAAAAAAAAAAAAATCTTACCAGAGAGTGGCGAAGAGACTTAGCAGCTTAGTAGCACTAACGGGTCAACTGTGTAATTGCAGTGTGGCACAAACATACCAGCACTGGTATATAAATGCTTACACTTATGATTCAACCTATGCACTGTAAGCACTTCCGAACAAATTGAATGAAAAAACCCTTTCATAAGACAATTCTCAACATACAG
>JAOTRS010000048.1:10118120-10134942 GCA_028565755.1 Dinotopterus cunningtoni | reverse complement strand
ACGTCATGCCGCCGCGCAGCTGTCAGCAATTTCACGTAAATAAGAGCAAAATAGCTTTATACTGGCTTTTACTGGTGTGATTTTGAAAATGTAGGCATGCTGGGTGATTAAGCTCACAGATCTAGGAAAAGTCATGAAAGAAGGGTCCTGGAATTTGATCGAGTGTGAAGTATTTATTTTTTTTCCCCCATTGCGGTCAAATGACCGCTGCTCGGCACTTCTAGTGTTAAAGGACTGCAAGTTATTTTCAAGACCCATTAAAATTGTTACAACCTTACAGATCCTCTAGACGAATTTGAAGTCCCGTTATACTGTAAATAAGCCACATTTTATTCACGATAGACCATAGAGAACATAACAAATGTTTAAATTGAGATATTTTACACTTTTATCCACTAAATGAGCTCATTTCAAATTTAATGTCTGCTACAGGTCTCAAAAAAGTTGGCGTGGGGGCAACAAAGGGCTGAAAAAGCAAGAGAATTTGAAAAGATTCAACTGGGAGAACATTTAGCAACTAATTGAGTTAATTGAAATCAGGTCTGTAACATGATTAGCTATAAGAGGGATGTCTTAGAATGGCACAGTCTCTCAAGAGTAAAGATGGGCAAAAGCCATCTCAAATCTGTGAAAGAGTGGGTAAAAAGATTGTGGAATGCTTTAAAAACAATGTTCATCAATCACAAATTGCAAAGGCTTTGCAAATCTCACTATCTACAGTACATAACATCAAAAGATTCAGAGAAACTGGAGAAATCTCTGTGCGTAAGGGACAAGGCTGAAGACCTTTGTTAGATTCCCGTGGTCTTCGAGACCTCAGACGACACTGCATCACTTATCGGCATGATTGTGTCATTGACATTACTAAATGGGGCCTTCTTCTAGAAACCACTGTCGGTAAACACAATCCGCCGTGCCATCTGCAGATGCTAACTAAAGCTCTATCATGCAAAAATGAAGCCATATGTGTACAGTACAAAGCGCTAAAAGCGCTGTCATGTCCCGTGGGGAAAGGCTCATTAAAATGGACTGCATCAAAGTGGAAAAGTCTTCTGTGGTCAGACGAGTCCACATTTTACATTCTTGTTGGAAATCACAGACGCCATGTCCTTCGGGCTAAAGAGGAGGGAGACCTTCCAGCATGTTATCAGCATTCAGTTTAAAAGCCAGCATCTCTGATGGTATGGGGGTGCATATGTAAATACGGTATGGGTACCTTGCATGTTTTGGAAGGCATTATGAATGCTGAATGGTATACGAAGGTTTTAGAGCATATGCTCCCCTGCTGACGAAGTCTGTTTTAGGCCTTGTGTATTTCAGCAGGACAATGCAAAACCCCATAGTGGAGCTATTACAGCAGCATGGCTTCGTAGTAGAAGAGTTCAGGTGCTGAACTGGCCTGCCTGCAGCCAAGATCCTTCAACTATACTTTTCAATCTTTCACCTATAGACAACAGTTGTCGCATCATTAAACGAAAAACACGTCAAAGACGACAATAAACTCTTCAGCAGCTGGAAACTTAAATCAGGCAAGAATGGGACCAAATTCCAACACCAAAACTCTAGAAACTCATAACATCAATGCCCAGATGTCTACACCATGGTAAACATGCCCCCGTTCCACTGCATCAAATTTGAAATGAGCTCATTTTGTGCATAAAATTGTAAAATCTCTCAGTTTAAACATTTATGTTCTCTATGTTCCATCGATAATAAATTTTTGGCTTATGTGATTTGAAATTCTTTTAGTTTTCATTTTATTTAAATAAAAAAATATATACCGAAATTTCCAGAATTTGGGTTGAACACATGTTTAATTACCAGCTAAAGCAAGGACAACTCACAAAACTGGTGAGGAAGACTCTTCAACATCATCGTCATACTGTATTGAACAGTGCTAATGCTTTCAGTACTGAGAAAACTTTAACATTAAAACTAGCATTATCAATTGAATGTTAGCTGTTATAAAACTTCCAGCAACAAGTTCTGTGGCATGAAGACTGACTCAACCATGCTGACATATGCATGTCAGATCCACCAGGGACAGGATCACCAGATCAAGTCAGGTAGATGATAATGTTATTATCCATCATCTAGGTTGTCACATCACATGAACGGAGCACATCACTACCCTATTAACAGAGGTAGAGGTTAAGCACTAATTTCCTTAGTTACTATGGTTTTCACTTATCTGTACTTTATTTGAGTGGTTTTAGTGAATACATTTTACTTTTATTCTTTTACTCTATTTTCTACTTCACTAAACATCTGCATGGATTTCCACTTACTTAACAGCAGTGGTGTGTAATATTTGAAGCAGTGATATCACCACCTGGTGGCCTGTAAGGAATTTAGTAAGTTGCATTCCTCCATGAAACACTCAGTAATGTAGTAGCAGTTTGAAACTAGGTTTTAACAGCTTAATACAATCTCAATACCTTTGTACTTGAGTTAAAAATGTAAATGGAAGACTTATATATTTTACTTAGTATGTTATTACTTTTACTCAAGTACAGGAATTATTTACCCATCACTGGTATGCCAACAATGCCAAAATTGTAACTGGATAAGCATGAAAATACCGTCGTTTCGTCAAAAAGGAGATGACCCAAGAATCAGGAGACCATGAGTCAGGTTATATTTAAAAAGATACATGTACAAAGATGGCCTGGGCATTCTGCAGTCTACACATAAAATATTGGTCAATACTAGAGCTTCACTGTTACTTCATTGCCAGGTTTCAGATCTGGTTGTTATGAATTTTGTGACAGACATAAATGCAAAAATTTTTTGCTCAGGAAGGTCAGAAAAGGCATTCAAGTTTGAGTATCATTAACTGAAATTGCATACATGTAACAAGGCTTGACAACACTGTGTATTACTTTGCAGTTAGGAGAGTAGATTGAGGGATCTTATATACCGTGTGAGTGAGGTTAGAGTGACGATGCTCAGGTGGTAGTAATCAGTAATCGGGGATCTCCAGCGCATGTGCTGGGACGTGTAGTTCTCCATGGCCTTGTTTGTATGCTGTGATGTAAAGCACTTTCCTGAAACTGGTCTGGATCTGTAGGACCTTTGTCATTGTATTGGTTCTAGCACTTGAATTAACACCCTAAACTGAACATAGTATTAGAAAAAAGGTGAACCTACAGTATATTATTTATATTAATATTTAACAGAATTTTTTTTTTGTGCCTGCTTCTGACACTGAAAGGAGGAGTGACATGGAGGTTGAGTGTTTTGGCCCAGATACAGTAAGTTACAGTACATGGCACCATTTCAGAATCGTGATGCTGATTTATTCAACTGATTTATTGTGAGATCTGATTTATTCAACCCTGTAAAGAGTTGGGTTGTTCATCACTTATTCATTATAGCCTGTTTGTTCAGGCCCCCTACTGTACTGATAAACAACATATTAACAGCGATTTTGTTAAATGAAACATTTGTAGACAATTTTGGTACATTTCTTTTTTGTACAGTGTTTGTACAGTGCCTAAATTTTGGGACAGATTTTTTTTTTAGCGACTACGGGATAATCCACATGAAAACCTCATTTATTCTCTCTCACTCATCATTTTTATATCGCTTATCATGTAAATCATCAGGGGAATCTCAGGGGACTCGGGGCACAAGCCAGGGTACAACCTGGACCCTGGCCTAATCTGCGTGTCTTTTGACTGTGGGAGGAAACTGGAGGACCCAGAGGAAACCCACCAAGCACGAGGTCCACGCATACACAGACCCAAAGGCGAGAATTGAACCCTTGACCCTGGAGGTACGAGGATACAGTGCTAACCTCAATGCCACCATGCTGCCCAAGATCCTTTAATGTATACACTAATAATTCTTGCAGTATGCTGCATGCCTACAGTAACTTGTACAGACTATAGATCAGTTGTCTGCTGGTTGAATAAACCAGACTCAGTCAAGGTTAGCTAATTTTATCTATTTTAGTTTAGTTTAGTAGCGGTGTTTCTTTTTTAGACTGTATAATAGTTTGCTGCTTTGCTGCCAGCAGATGCATTTAGATGGGCAGAAAACGACAGTGAATTTGTTCAGCAGATATGTGATGTGTGAATTTCTGTGTTTCAGAATGCAGATGGTACCGTTTCATAATGAAGTCAAAATACCTCAAACGTGAAAATGAAAATCACAAAATCAAGAAGCAAACTGTGCACACAGTGACTTAAAAAAAACTTTGACTAATTTGCCTTAGTGAATTACAGTTATACAGGGTGTCCCAAAAAATGTGAAATTATTTCATGGTCTAACAACATAGAACATAGCCAATTCTCACTCAAATGATTTTAGTTTAATGTTTTACTTAAAACATTACTTAATGAGAATCTACCAGGAAGATGGATTGCGAATGCCACTGATATTGACAATGTACTGTTGAAATAGCAACCACCTCGTGAAAGAACTGTTGTTGTTTTTTATCCTGCCTCTTCCTACAAGCCTAGAGGAACTCAAGTAGAAAATCACTGGGGTGCTGGAGAATGTTACGCAAGATATGCTACAACGTGTTTGGCAGAAGCTGCACTACGACTTGACGTGTGTCGTGTCACAGGTGGTGCGCATATTGAACATTTGCTAAGTGTTATGAAATCGGTTATAAAAATCTATATCCGTTTGAATATGTTGTTGGGATTTTTATAAATCTTATTTTTTAACATGAAGCCTGTTTAATTTTTTTTGCCTAGGGCATGTAGTTACTCAGATATTCACATTTCAAATGATGTCATATCTTTTGGCACACCCTGTATATACTGTATAGTAGATGATGTAAACCATGGAACATCCAGCCTGGTTCCTCTGACTCCTCTCGCCCTCCAGACCTGAAGGATTCAATTTGATTCTCCACATTTGCTTAAAGCTTTCTGTACTTTTTGCAAGCTTTTTGCTGTTGTGGATGGTCCCATTTCCAACCAACTTACCAAAAAAAATTTTTATACTTTATTACCCTTGGTCAAGTGGATAATCTCACATGGATATTACAAACCAACATGCTGCTGCTGTTATTATTCCTTATTAAGATTGTGTTCATCCCAGGTTCCTTGTTCACAATATTTACTGTACATTATGTATTTAACATTAAAAAGAATCATTATTTAAGAAATTTTCTGAGATGATGTTAAAAATAATCTCAAGAGTGAAGCAACTTCTTCAAAGCGAAATTCTCAAACCAGTCCCACTGGCATAAAAAAAAAGTCTTAATTAAAGATTAGACTGTAAAAGACTGACAAAAAAGAGCAATAAAACAATTATCATTAAAAGTCAAGTGTAGTTTTGTCAAACAGATATGTTAAGGTAAACAAGGACACAGTTCTTATCATTTTAAATAGACAACTTTAATGGACGCAATAGTACAACATAAAAACGAGTAGACAACATAAAACCCTTAGCACAACTACACAACAATGACTGCGTTAATTAAAATAAATATATGACTTTACATTATATTCCCATTTCGTAACCATTTAATGGTCAATTCAACTGCATGACCCTGAATTTTGGTTACAGGATCCTTCATTCTTAATTCCGTTAACTCTACATTGCATACCAATGTTATTCATTATCTTTATCTTATAGTCTCTGGTTGTTTCACAGACTGGGTCTAATTATAAAGTGCTTGCCTATTCACTCACTACATATATGAACAGTATTAAATAAAATATGTTCAACACTACATGACTAATATACTGTACATTCCAGCTGAGGCAGCAACTGCTGCTTTGATTGGGACAAACCTGTTTTTGTTAAAGCAATTTATGCTTCTATTTGACAACTGTGATGCAACACTGAAATAAAATGAAAAAAAAAAAAAAAAGAATGACTTAAGAAATAGGGAAAGTTTTGGGCAAGTTTGGGTACGTGTTTTTTGGATGCTTTGACCTCCATTCTTGAATAAGTGTAAATAAGACTGTAAAGAACAAATAAAACCCAGTTTAACTAGAATGTGGATACCTTGACAACAAAGAATGTGACTAAGATTCTAGAGTGGACTGTCTTTCACACAAGCAAAATTGTCTGTCTTGTCCATTTTGTGAGTTTGACTAAACAATGTTTTTTTGTGGGGGAGCTCATACCTTGAGGTGGAATATACTTGGCAGTGTTAGTGCATTTCAATTATTTTGCACATTTACCTTAAATTCACAATAGAGTACAGCGATTTTTTGCACAAATGAATATACCTAAAGGGTAGGTATTAGATTTCCAGAAGCTAAAATTGTACCGTTCCACAGCATCTTAATAATAACAAAGCTTAGTACAATTACGTTTAAGAAAAAAAAGGTTTTTTAATAACAATATTATTAATGTCAATCTTGATCTAAGATATTCACCACACATTTTGATGCCAAAGACGAAAAAAGTTATTACCATCTTAACAATAATTTTATTCTTTCATTTATATTGTATTTAGTTTTTTGCTTTTTTTTTACACTGCATTTCAATCCATCTCAATAGTCTTCATCATGCACCAATCAGCCATAACATTGTGACCACTGACAATGGAAGTGAACAACACTAATCACCAACTATACACCAGTAAAGTAATAACAAGATGATGGGTACCCAAGGCTCACCCATGCCACAGGGGAGCAAAGGCTCCTGTCTAGGTCTGATCCCACAAAGAAATCAATACATTACAAACTGGCAAATCAATGCTGGCCACGATGGAAAGCCACCAGATCAGGCAGTGCACCACGGCATTTCACTCACAGGACCCAGCAGGCAAAACGCCCAAGGCTACCTACTCGGCCTCCAAGATCCTAATTTGATTAAGCACCCATGGGATGCATGGGTAGAAATGAGGCCCCACCCCGCAACCCACAGCATCCAAAGAATCTACTGCCAACGTCCTGGTGCCAGAAACCGCAGCACACCCCCAGAGATCTTGTGGAGCCATACCCTGAAGGGGCAGAGCTGCCCTGGCAACACAAGTGACTAGGCATACACAATACTCGGCATATTGTTTTACTTTGTAATGTAATAGCTGATCAGTTCTCAAATTGCTCATAGTGTGTAAATGGGTGTTTGAGTGTGTGCAAGTCTGTGTGCCCTGCAAAGGATTGGCGCCCTGTCCAGGATGTACCCCGCCTCATGCCCTAAGTCTCCTGGGATAGACTTCGGGCCCCCGCGACCCTGAATACAGGATTAAGCGGTAATGATGATGAGTGTAATGGCTGATAAGTAAATTTTCAAATTCAGTTTATTCTTTGAGAAATCTTTGAGAGTTGACTACAATATGACCTTACATGTTCTTCTACACAATTTATTTTTTGGGAGGGAAATAACCTCCAATACACAATAAATATTCATGCGATGAATTTCATTGCATTCACCAATTTACCACAATTATTTTAGATCTTAATAAATCAGGGCCAGTGTCTGTTATGCTATTTTATGACAGAAGATGTGTAGACAGCATTTACCAGAGAAGTTACTGTACTATATAAAAAAGACACAAAAAAGACATTACAAAAATACAAATTAAGAATCTGAGAAACAGTTCCTTAAATGCCATTTGGTGCTATGAAGAAATATGAATCTAAATACCAGTTAATTAATACCTTGTACAGTAAGATCAAGTATGCATTTACTGTAAGTGTAATGTTAAAATTTATTTCAGAAGATTTATTTTATAGTCATGAAATTCAAGCTGAAGAATGACATTTTATCTATTACAAATAATTTATACTTCATAGTTAGTAAAACTATGTTTGTTGACTTTTGGTTATTGTGATGTCTCCAGGATCTATGACTAATAGTATTATCTGACGTGTAGTAATATAGAATAATGTACAAGTAAATTTATACCATATTAAAATACCTTATGCTTTTCTTTCTTTAATATACAGTAATAGACTCTGAACAATAAAATAACATTGTATTTTTTCCATACACATCTAAAGTAGCTATTATTCAGCATATATTTCTGTCTCAGGCCTAATCTCAGAGTGAAGAAAGCGTCCTGTGCCCATAGCTGTAGAGTATAGCCGGTTACTATGAGGGGGCATGCAGCCATAATTCGGGAAAATTCCTTGTACCTTGGGCTGCAAAGACACATAACCATCCATGTAATCGGTACGAGATGGTGCAAACATGCTACGAGTCCTTGGCCTGCTTTGAATGGGATGTGAAAATCTATGATCATGCTCCAGAGTCATTTTGGCCTGTCTGGGTTGTCGATGACTTTTCATGCTCTGTGACCTCGCTGATCGTTCCAAAGCACAACCCTTAATCCAAGCATATTGAAAGTCTTCTTTAGGATGGCTGCTGTGCATCCTAATCAGCTTATCCTGGCTGTGAAGTCGGGCACTGCTGTGCTCTGACGAATCTGTGTTTTTAAAATCAGGGCAGCTGTATTCTTTATGTAGAGTTAGCTTACGCGGTTGCGGCTCTAGCGTGTGCTGTGTGTAGTTATGCATAGACCGACTTTGCTTTAGCATCAAGACAGGTTTGGTACTGTGCCCAGTTCTCTGTTTTTCTGTCTGGATGGGAAGGGGGGCATTAGGTTCAGGAAGTGCGTTTTCAGGAGAGTAATGGGATACCATGGTAACCCTGTATTTCCCATCTGCCCCTTCAGTAGAAATAAGCAGATCTTTGGCTGAATCAGATTTATTCCTGGTGTGCAATGTTTCTTGGCCCCTCTGGCTCTCCTTTTGAAGATGGGACTGGGGGGCAAAATCTTGCAGTCTCTTCTTTTCTATATTTCCTTGCCTAATAGATGGACTGAAATGTCGATCTGATAATCCAGCATCAAAACCCTCATATGGACCAACATTTCGAGTTCTTGGAAAATGACCAGTGCCTTGCTTTACAAAACTTCTTTCCCTGCTATAGGGCATGTTTAATAGGGGGTTGTGATAGTTTTCAGGGTTGCTCATCACTCTACCAGGATAGGTAGGCCGCCTGAGGAGAGTGTAAGAGTGGCTGTATCCATGACCGCTTACTCTACACGGATCCAGGTTGTTATACTGAGCTCCTAAATAGGGCTTGTACCTATATTGAACTTTACCATCCTCAAAATATGGCCTCACTTGGCGGATATCAGAGAGAACCTGTCTGTGGTAAGTATTGTTCTGGTAAGATGGATGTGGAAAGAAAAACGTGTCCTCTGGTGGTGCATGCATGGAGCGTACCCTACGAATTGTGGGATACACAGATGCACCATCCATAGGTGGGTATCTTGGGCCATCATATGTGTAAAGGAATCTGGAAGAGTGTTCTTTCCTTTGTTGACTCTTGTATTTAATGGACTGGTGGAGGGACCTTGGTGCCAGGGTGTTGTAGTGGTCCTTGGAGAAGACCTTACCTTGGTACTGCATGTAATCAGGATGAAAAGAACTGGTCTGTCCAAATGGACCCGACCAGTAAGTTTGCTCCGATGGCCTTAAAATTTCATCTTTGGGGCTGGACTGGTAAGTGGAAGTCAGAGGAGAATCTGGAGATTGTGGAAGAACGTCATGCACTGAAGCTGGCATAGACGCTTCAGCTAATATCACACGAAAGTTGGAAGCATTGGCAGCTTGCTTGTTGAGAAGAGAAGCTCTGGCCGACTGACTGTTTGTTGTATGGTGTGATGTCTCTGACTGTGTGGGAGAGGCAATGTTCCTGTATGACTCCATCTCTAAAGTTTGTTCTGGGCTTCCACCATCTGTACCAACTCCAACATGGCGGACATTTTCTTTCGTTTGTATATGGCTTTCAGCATCCTGCTTAGTATCTAAACTTTTAACAGTAGGTATGTCCAGGGGCTGCACATTTGTTTCATGACTTTCAGCAGAAACATCACCTCCATCAGAGTAACTAAGTCCACTTTCGCTGCCATGACATGCACAAGTGCTCTGCAGGCTACCGGCATCGGTGTAACTTCCCGTAGAGATGACACTTGAAGGTTTTCCAAATGTTTTGCAGGTCCCACAGCATTGTCCTCTAGTGGTAGATAATGTCTGACTTGGTAAAGGAGGATTTTGAGGCCACTGCAGTATGGAGAGTGGGTCCAGAATGTGACTTGGGGAAACAGGAGTTGGTGGTTCTGAACTCCCTCGTTTCCTCAAACAGGTGGCTTGTTGCGCAGATTCGGCCAAAGCCAGAGCAAGCATACGGGCAGCACTTTTTACAGCTGGCTGGGAGGTTATGAGCGACACTGACCTTACTAGTCCTGGAGTGCAATCAAAGGTTACAGCACCTATAAAAAAGAGAAAAAGAATTTTACATAGAAATAGCAAGCTGCTAAAAAAAGGTGTAGTAAAAGTGTGTACACCATCAGTCACTAAGAATGTTTTTCAACATGTAGGATAATGTGAGGGTAAAAACTTTTTATAAATGTTAATTGGCAAACACACTTGGACTAACCTGATTCTGTTTGTTTCACAGTTCTTGTTTCCTCACTGTGAGTTTCGTCAAGGCTTGCAGCCTCTGTCTGGGGTGAAGAGGAAGGCTTGTTTTGACAATCTTGTCTCCATGTTGACTCACTGGGCTTGACCAAGGTTGGTATCACTTCAGTGGGAGGCACAGACAGAGTTTTCATCTCTAAAGCAATTTCTGGTTTTTGAGTGAGACCCACAGGAACAGTCTGTGCGGGCTTCAGTTCTTCTTTAACTGTAATAGTTGTTGCAAATTTTGCCGTCACTGAGTGCTTAAGTTTTGCGTCCTCTGAAACTGTTAGAATTGCATCAGATGTTCCTTTAGGAATTACTTTTTTTAAGGTTTCTGATTCACTGGAACTGCCTCCAGCCTTCCATCTGCTGCCTCTTTTTCTTTCTTCAGACACAGAAGCTTCAGTTGGAGTTGTACTGCACTGAAACAAAATTGGGTCAAAGTCGAGAGAAGCCTTGCCAATATCTGCATCAGCAGAGTGTGGGGTCGATATGAGAGCAGGCACACAAGTGGTGGACAAAGCTGTGTTTTTCCTGTCTTTTTGGCTTAACTGCAAGTCTTTGTGGACTCGCTTGTTAAGCAGCTCTTCGTTGAAGGACGTGGACATGGCGACGCTAGTAGAGCGAGGCCTGTGTGCTTGATACATTGCTGATCCACCTGAAGTAAGCAACATATTTATTTACTCAATATAGAACACACACATTAGAGAAAGAAACATTTAACTAGATGAAAACAGCACGCTACCCTCAAGATTATTTGATGACAAAGATTCTTCACTTTTAGATGATCGTAGTGTTCCACTATCTCCTCTACCACCTAGAAAAACAAATAAATCAGATCCTCCAAAAATTAATTCAGTACATTCTTACTATGCGCCTAAAACAATACTGGATGAAAATTCTTTCACTTAAAATTCCAAAATAGTAATGACCACCTTCATGCTGTTGTTGTAGATAGCCTAGGTTCAAATTCAGTATTCAGATTGATTAGCTCGATCTTAACAATTACACTAAGAGCTATTATCACCCAAAGGTTTCTTAATTTCTAAGCCATACAGCTGAAAACATTTCATTTACTTTTAGTAAAGACAGGATAGTTACCATATAAGTCTGCGCTAATTCCAACAAAAAGATAGATTAAGTTTTGCTTTATAATCTTATTTTACTCTTATTGGGAGTTATATGCACATAGTATGGAATTAGATTTGTGTCAAGAAAAGATTGACCTCAATTAAGGAACTAAACAAAAATAAATAAGTTGAAAGTGAATAAAAATAATTACAAACTAAGAAACTAACAGTAGTTAAATAAAGTAGTTAATTTTTTCTTTAGTTTTTCACATTTGTTTCTCAGTTTTCCAGTTTCTCAGTTTTATATTATATTATGTTAATTTATGGAAATCAGTAAATTTGTCTTAAGAGTGTCAAACATTCTATTTTTCAGTTTCAGTGCCAGACCCTTCTGGCACAAGCATACTGCATGGGTGTGTGTTACAGTCCTCACTGACAGCTGATGTAAACTTTTCTGAGACTCTCAAGACACAAAAACAGCATAACATAATATAATATACACTCACTGACCAACTCATTAGTTAACACAAATATCTAATCAGCTGATCACATGGCAGCAACTCAATGCATGTAGGCATGTAGGCATGTAGCCATGGTCAAGACGGTCTGCTGAAGTACAAACCAAGCATCAGAATAAGGTAGAAAGGTGATTGAGGTGGCTTTGTAAATGGCACGGTTTTTGGAGTCAGACAGGCTGGTCTGAGTGTTTATGAAACTATTGCTTTATTAGGATTTTCACATACTATATTTCACATCTCTAGGGCTTACAAAGAATAGTGTGAAAAAGAGAAACTATTGATTGACAGCAGGTGTTTGGGCAAAAATGCTTTGTTGATGCCAGAGGTCAGAGGAGAATGGACAAATGGTTCAAGCTGATAGAAAGGCAACAGTAACTCAAATAACACAGCATTACAACCAAGGTATGCTGAAGAGCCTCTCTGAATGCACAATTTATAATTTTAAAAGTAATCATAACTTGCGTTCTACCTGACATATCCGAAAACTCAAAAGCACAGTTTGCAGTCTGAAGCCTCCACGTTAACCTACAGTATACCAGCAAGGCATCCATATAAGCACATGTATTTTTTTATCATTTTCATTGACCTATGTTGTGTTGCCGGCACAGATCTGTGCGCTTGAGTTCTAATGGCTAAATGCCACAAGCTACCTGAGTATTGTTGCTGATCATGTCCATCCATTTATGACCACAGAATAATGTGCCATGTCACAAAGCTAAAATCATCTCAAACTGGTTTCTTGAACACGAGTTCACTGGCCTCTGCAGTCACCAGATCTCAGTTCAATAGAGCACCTTTGAGATGTGATGGAACAGAGGATTGGCACCATGGAAGTGTAGCCGACAAATCTGCAGCAACTGCGTGATGCTATCGTGTCAATATCTTTATAAAAAATCTTTAAGGAATGTTTCCAACACCTTGCTGAATCTATATCACACAGATTAATGCGGTTCTGAAATCAAAAAGGGGTCCAACACAAGTACTAGACAAGGGGTACCCAATAAAGTGGCCAGTGGGGGTGTATACTGTATGTCCATATTCTGCATTTTTTGTGTACATTAAATCCTATGACATTATAAAGGGATGACTCCCCAAGTATTTAATCCAATAAAAAGAAGCCTGATTATGCCTGAGCGTTTAATATTCCTTATGACAGTGAATTATTTTCCACTACAACCGTAATTCACTAGCAGTGATTATAGCATAACTATCAAAAAAACAGAAAGGGGAAATGTAAAAATTCTCATGCTTTTTGTTTAGAAAAAAAGTATTCCAAAAGGATTTAAGCTGGCCAATGAGAATAAAGTTCAGTAAGCCCCATCCAACAGCAGCCGGCCAACAAGGAAGCAGACCTGCAGCACCCACGCGCATGGTAACGTGATAAAATCGGCAACAAAATTGAAAAACTGACAATCCAAACTGAAAAACTCAACAGCAAAACTAAAAAAAAATTTAAAGTGAACTGAAAACACCCTCGTCTTGTTTTACTGCTTTTCAGTATCAAATAGTGAAAGCTGTACCTGGGAGTGCATTTGAGGTCTTCATGTTATTGGGCTCACTGGGATGACGGAGCAGCTTGCGCTTGGCTGTGGTTGAGGATTTTGTCATATTGAAGAATGAACGCCAGCTTGCCACAGGAGATTTTTTCACCTTTGTCTGGGCCTTCTTTCTATGAGGACAGAATATTATTTATAGTAAATAAATCAACTGGATTGAGGTCAGGTCTCGGCAGGTCACTTTCACACCAACCATGTCTTTACGGGCGTCGCTTAGTGTACAGGGACATTGTTACATGTTTACATGTGAAACATGTTTCGTCTAGGCATCTAAAGTCTCATTATGGAAAATTGTAGTGCTACAGCAAACAAAGACATTCTTTACAATTGTTTGCTTCCAACTTTCTGTCTGTTAATAATTAAGAGAATACTTGTATTTTGGTGTCAGGTGTCCATTACCTTTTAGGGCATATTGTGTAACTGTAATACACAACCCGAAGAAAAAAAATAAAAAACAAACACAACATTACTACATATAAAAAAAAAAAACAAGAAACAAGAACATGTAATGATCAAGAACAGAAATTGGAGATATGTGTATGCATAGTGTCATTAAATAGCAATAGTAAAACACAAGTGACGTACATAGATAATAAACTAAAATTAACTAACAAAGAAGAAGACAAACCAAAATCATAAATTATTGAAAACTGAGAACAATCACTACTCACACAGCTAGAAATCCAAAATTCGTTAACTTTAGACATTAAGAATCCTATGTTAAAACTGCACTATTACAGCATCAAGTCATTACTATACATGTATAATTCCTACTGGAATGAGTAATCACCTGAAGAGAATACTCATTCCAGCAATAATACAGTAAATAAAAGCACCTTTCCATGGGAAACTCGATGACTGTGTGAAACTTCCCCTGCAGGGCGGCAGGACCCTCTCCCACCTCGATGTACTTGCTCTCGGGGGAGACAGGGGAGGCGAGCTGGGCTTGAGTACGGGCTTGTGCCTCTTCTAAAGACAGCAGCTTCGTGGATGGCGAGCAAATGAGCAGAGACTTGGGCCGGGACAAAGTGCTATGGCCTATAAATGCATTGTGAAGAAAAAGCCCTGATTTGCAACGTGTCACTGAACAAGTAAGTGTAAGCTTTGAGTTTTCCTTTGCTTACCTGAGCTTTCACGGATCAGAGTGCTGAGTTTGGGGCTGAAGAGGACATCAACGTGATTGAGGATGAACTCCACTACCACTGACTGAATTCGTACCTCCATAAAAGCAGAAGTGCCACTGAAGCAGGCAGACTCTATTTGTTTTGACCTATAATCACAGTGAACGGTTTAGGTTTTAGATACAGTATATTTATGAGCATGTTTAAAGTACGACATGCTCACCATGTTCAGGGTATTAACTAGGAGAAAAAGGCATGATATACCGTGTTACAATACAACTGTAGATTACAATATAACAGTTAATACTGAGGTTCTCCTAATCAATGGTATCTAGTGCCATTAAGTATATTTAAACAAACCATGAACAATAATAATAAACTTTATACTGTACCACAGTGTTGTTACATTCTCAAATCAGATTAGTCAGAAGGCTTTTAGATAGTATTATCAGGATTAAAACTAGGAGCATTTCCATGCACTCAATGTGACAACAACTCACAGCATTGAATTCTTGTTTGTGAGACAAAATGAGAAAAAAAAGGGCACCAGTTTGCTAAGGGAGCATTAATTTGGGTATTTGGAGCAATGGAAAAAAAATCGTGTGATCTGATAGGTCCGGATTGACCCTATTCCAGAGTGATGGGTGTATCAGGGTAAGAAGGGAAGAGCATGAAGAGATGTATCCATCATGCATAGTGGCCACTGCACAAGGCTCTAGAGGCAGTGTTATGACAGTCTTTATTTCTGACATGACTTATGTTTAAAAAAGTAATGAATGCTTTTGATAATCACTTAAACATAATTATTTACATCATCAGAGTAATAGCCCATGCTACCCAACATAACCTAACATAATTTATAAGTAAAGCTGTATTGCAGGTTCTAATATTTATACCTGAAAAACTTGTTCTAGTTCATTATGAACTTTTAGAAACGCTGTAAAATGCTGTAAAATAAATAAGGCTAATTCATGTTAACTTGTTTTTATTTGCAGATGAAGCATGTGGAAAAACCAACACATCTTTGCGAATATGTTTTTCATTTCTTATTCTATTGCGATATTTGCAGTTCATCAAGACCATGGTTTGTATTTTGTCATATTAACTAGTGCAGTAAATAATGATAAAAAAATATTAAGATAAAGCTTCACATTCAAATCTATTTATGCACACAGCCTAAAAGCATACCACCTGAGGAGATTGGGAGCCCAGACAATTGCCAAGTTCTTGCAGTGCATGTTTGTGATGTAACTAAAGGTCGCCATACGAGCCAAGTGCCTCATAAGGAATTCAAGAGTTCTGGAGGAAAACAAGGAACAGGCTTTTTTTTTTTTAAACCAAAACAGTGATTCATTTGCAGTTCACAGAAAAAGTAAATTGCAGTATTTCTCTTTGTCACCAGATGGCGCTGTGCACCAAACAAACCTGTAGTGTGGAGGAGGCAATTGCTGAATGACGTCATGGATTTTGACCAGTCTTTCATCATCTGTAGCTCCTGATACAGCTTCCTATAAAAATACATACATACACACATGCACAAAGTTAAAACATTCGTAATGCACCAGATGACTATGATGTACAAGGTTTATCTCTTTACACTTACTGAGAATTTGTCATAAAGCTGGTAGGTGAGCAGGGGGTTTGGAAGCTCCCTTAAATAGAGCTTGCACAGGGAACCTACAGAATGGATGTCCTGGATATACGTATCCTTAGTGAGGTCTGGAATGTGTTCTGAGTCAAACTCATGCCTGGGGATACAGCAGAGCATGGACCTTTTTATTAATTTATACTCATGAAATCTATAAATTACATTTTAAATGTAAATACGAAATCATAAATATGTTATGAAAATTTTAAACCTGGCTAAAAAAAATACTTTTTTTTTTGTTTGTTTTTATTTGTTATAAATGACCTCATTTGCAGTGTCCTTAAGCCCCACTAGGGGGCTGCAGCCCACACTTTGGGGAACACTGCTAAGTTATTGAGACCACTGACTAAAACATCAGAGAAGACCAGGTACTAACTTGTCTCTTGAGCTACGTTTACACTGTCAGTTAAATGTGACCCAATTCCGATTTTTTGCCCATATGTGACATATCGGATATGTTCTATGTCCATGTAAACAGGAAAAAAACGCATGCATTCCGATATTTCGAGATCGGTTTCAGG
>JAOTRS010000048.1:10093915-10106576 GCA_028565755.1 Dinotopterus cunningtoni | reverse complement strand
AAAGTGGAAAAAAATTCAAGTATACTTAGCACACTTAAGGTATATGACTGTATATACTGTGGCATGCTCTTTCCAAACTAATAATTTAATTTACTTTGTTTTTCATCGGTCCTTGAATTTCCTGCTCTTTAAGATCTTTTAGTGTTCTTCACTTTGTTAGACAGGTTCTATTTACGTTATTTCTTGATTCAACAGGTCTGACAGTAATCAGTGTGGCAAGCAAAATTAAACTCAGCTTTCCAAAACAATGTGGTTGATCACAGTTCATTCATGATTTACAGTAGCAAGGGGGCAATTACTTTTTCAAATAGGTCCAGGCAGTTTGGACAGTTTTTTGGCTTAATAAATGAAATCATAGTTTTAAAACTGCATTTTGTATTTAGTTTTGTGATCTTTGTGTAATAATAACATTTGTTTGATGCACTGTACATACTTGAAACAGTGATTAGTGAAGTTAAAATACACTAATGAATAAAAGGTAAGGTACACCAATGAATGTATTCTTATTGCAGCAGTAGCATGGGATGCAACTGCAATGGCAATTCTGGCATGTTCCTGACAATTTGTTGTAGAATATTTATGGGGCAAGTAACCTCTTACAGTACGTTTAACACTTACATTATAAAAAAACTATAAAGAGAACTTATTTTCATGACCAGCCTTAATTTGTTTTTTCTCTAGACAGGTAGTCATCTTAAAAAGGAACCGGACAAAGCAAAATCCTCAGTCCTGAATCCTTTGTGTCAGAAAACGTATTGTCAAAGCACTTACTTACACTGAAGACCCCTGTCATACATGTTGTATTAACATTACCCTATAAAAAGCTTTACCATACTGTATTAATAGCTCTACTGTATGTTGATAAAGAATGTTTAAAATTATCATTAAATTTCACAGACTGTCTATTATACAAATCCCTGACATGGTGAGTCACACCAAATAGATGTACTATAGATGTAATATAGATGATACCAGGAAGTAACTTGCTTTGCAGACATTCCAACAGCATTAAATGTAATATGATGAGGACAAACAGGGGACACGACATAAAGACCAGTTGATTTTTTTAAACAAGAATAATCCCACAGAAAACAAAAGTCATGACAAAAAACAATATTAGTTATGGGATACCTCTGACTTGAGTTTCAGGTTTTCAAATCGAGGAAGCTCTGTGAGCCGAGAAAATCTTCTGTCATATATACAGAGATGGAGGTGTTTGTCGAGCACACGAAAGTCTTCATATGACCGCTTCACAATCCATTTCTTGCCCTGGCAGAAAGACAAAGGAATATTACAAAGGAGCTTTGGGTTGGCTCACCAAATAATCTACAAAGTCTATTATGAAAAGTTATTGATGTGTATTTTTCTAGTCAGGCCGTACTAAAGACCAGAGGGTAATACACAGATGAAATCACTGGGGGCAGTTTTACAATTAGACATATAGTGTTGTGCACATGGCTCTTTGTAGTCCATTAAACCATGGGGGTATAATAGCAGGAACAGGTATGACATCATTTCCCTGAACCCATTTTAATTAATGGCAGCAATATTGGTTTACTAAAAAACTGTGGCATGCCACACATGTCTGTGATGTGGATGTGACCTCATTATTTTGCAATGTTATGGAAAAGGTACAGCGTCCATAAAACCTATAATCTGCTGATAGTACCACATATATTTGAACGTTGGGATGCTGATAGTTGGGACCTGATACTTTATGTTAGTAACCCACAGAACCAGATAAACATTATTGGAATTTATTGGAATATAATAAATTCATACTGGTCGATATTAAAAGGCATCACCATATACATTTTAATCACATAATAAATTGTCAAAAGAAATAAGGAGCAATTTTCTTTAGGGTAAACTGCCAGAAAAATAATTTATGTCATTTTTAATAGGATTTACTTTACATGTATTATTTAAGTGGTTTATTTCATAAATATAAATTTGCTTTGTATTAACAATAAGTACAGTATGTTCTTTTCAGTATGTTCTTGTCAGTGTTGTTACACAGAATTTTTAGGTGCTGCAATTTGTGCCAAGTACACTCGTGATTTTCAAAGTTTAAATTCCACCTTCAAGATTTAAAAAGTTTTCATTGTGATATTGTGACAATGCCCATTTTACAGTATATTGTTTATGTTTCTGCAAGTGGATTCATTCCTCACTCTTGAGTGTGTGCAGCCAGTGAGGTTGGTTTATTTTTGTTTATTTCATCATGCATATTGTTTTCCATAATACGTGCGGTGTGACTGTGTGTTTTTGTTCTACATTATCATGTATTTAAACAGTAATAAACTGTAATATACATTGTTTAAAACACTATGTGTCTGACGAACCAAGCAAGCCACTGTAAAAATGTGCATCGTGTGATCCTTTTTGTACTGTGTGTTTGTTACTATTGAATTCTAATGTTATTAATGTTACTAATGTTACTATATACTAATGTTTTGAATCATATTAGCTAGGCCTTGTCACTGATGCCATTTTGTTTAACTACTCTTTCATAATTTTGTTCTGGAATATGCCTGTGTCATCAGGAAAGAAAAACTCCACTGATGTGACTCCCTGATCATTTAATACATTCAGATCATTGGCTGATTTTATTGCCACAAAACATTGCTGAGCCTAGACCTGACCAAGTGAAGCAACCCCAGACGAGACCATAACATTGCCCTAAGGGGCTTTTACAGTGGGCACTTCTTACCCTGATGCACCTATGACTCTGGAACAGGGTTAATCTGGACTCATCAGACCACATGACCTTTTTCCATTGCTCCAAGTCAACCGGTCACCGTCGCTAACAAGTAGTTTTCTTATGGCCACACAGCTGTTTAGTCCCAATCCTGTGAGTTCTTGTCACACTGTGTGGAAGGGCCGAAGACTATCACATTTCCTCCGACCTACGTGACGCCAGATGACCGCATCTTTTCGAACTGCTCGCTCTCACTCTCGGAGGACAGCGCTATCTGCTCCTTCCGCTTGCGTGAGCTCACAGATGCCCCTAATTGGCTGTAGAGCCGTGATTAATGTGGGGGCACTAATCACCTCCCCTCTGAGAGAGCTCGGCCAATCAGCTCTCTCTAGGCCTCCGGCTGCGAGAGGTTACAGCATCACCCGGGAATTGAACTCACGATCTCCGGATGATAGCATGATACAGTAGCATGTACCATAGCATGATCTTGAGTGTGATATTGCTTTTATACAACAGCTCTACAAACACCATTTATTATCAACAATGTTAAGCTGGCAACTGACAGTTAATGTAATTAACTATTATAAGAACATCAGTGAATCACAGTCATACATATAGTTAAACATCCCAGTGCTGGTGTATATCAGCATTGTCCCATCAAATTACTTGGTCTGAACTAACTGTTGTACTGTATAAAGATCCATTAACCTAAGCCTAATCTTATTAGGTGATTTAGAAGCCATTAATGTTTGCTTCTAATTACAGTATATCACTTGTAATCCTGGTCTTTCTGGCACCTTATTGCTCTCACATTTAATGCACCAATAATTATTTACCAAACAACTTTATGATTATTTAAATGCAACATTTTTTGCCTAATAAAGTCACTTTTACTACTGTTGTAACAAATATCATAGCAGATATGCCAACTAATGTAAATAACTAGGCAGGGTAATGATATTCATGTAGTAACTAGAGTGCGGTGAATGGAAATGACATATGGGTCCATCCGTACCTTTTAAATCGCTATGACAGTGTTTGATAAATAGCAAGTTATGTTAACCAAATGTACACAGTGCTCATAGCCATAACTGGGCTAACAGGTTACTGACTGTTTGCCAAACAGTACAGTTACGGAAATGCACATAAAAATCCTTCATTTGGAAAGGTGATATTAACAGGCCCCAAAAGTAATGTTTGCAAATAGGCTTGTTGTGTGCAAGTTTAATAATTAAGAAATAATTTAAAGTTTAATATTAAAAATGATAAACCAATCATGATGTATACCAGTTTAACAAAGTGAAAACCTTAGAAAACTCAACGTCTGCATGAACAATTTTTTTCCATTTGTTGTGTTTGAAAGTGAGTTCTGACCAGAACAAAATTATTTAATAACTTAAGTAATATTTCATTTTCATTACCACCTATTTAGTAATTTTCATCTGGTTTCCAGACTACATATTTCGACAGCATGTTAACCACACATTTTTCCAATTTAAGAACTACGGTTCGGAGGGTCCCAGGTTTAAACTCTATGACCACCAAGTTGCCACTGTTGGGCCCTTGAGCAAGGCCTTTAACCCTCAAGTGCTCAGATGTATAATGAGAAAAAAAAATGAAGTCGCTTTGGATAAGGGTGTCTGCCAAATGCCTAAATGTAAATGTAAAAATTTATCCTGTGTCCACTCTAAGTTGCTTTGGATAAATATATCAGTCAAATGAGTTAAAATGTTAATCAGACTGAAAGTAGAAAAAAAAAGCTTCACATTGAACTGAAATTCAGTGCAACAAGAAAAGAGTGAAACATGCTTTTGTCTTTTCTGTCCCTCAGTTAGCTTAGTGATCTGACCCCAGGTGCACATTATGTGGGATCCTAGTATCAGCATAAATCAACCCTAATTATAAAGAGGAACAAGAAAGCACTGGCCACTGGCAATATGTAAAATGCTTAATATGAAGATAAGTTAGTGGACACCTAACCATGAACACAAAATACAATTTAACTCTTACAGGACTGTGCTTGAGCTACCCCTCATTCCTTCACATTAAATTAAATTAAATTAAATTAAATTAAATTAAATTAAATGATGTAAATTGAAAACAAAAGTGCCCAAAGATACAATTTAAAAATTGGTTGTTTATGTACAGTAAAACAACCTCACCATCAACCTCATTTCCCCTCTCATCTGTTCCAACCACTCAGCATTCAGCATCACCAGTGTACTAATCACCAGCCTGAGCATCTGTCATCTGTTTCTCACTGGTTCATGCCTTAAGTTAGATATTTTTATGCTTGAATAATTTATAGGTCACTGTGTAGCTTAACAAACAAAAAGCATTCCTCTGAAACTGCTCAGGTATAGTGCACCTGAGATAGACAAACACCTTCCAAAAATGAGAGACAAAAAGTCCTTTACAAAGCCTGACTATTCCTCAAGAATGAACTAAAGACACAAGAAAGGCTGGCTCTTTGGATGCAAAATGAAGAAATGCGGAGTAGCTCAAGTCCTTTGCGCAGTACTGTACAGTATATGGGTGTGATATTTAGGTCTCTGCAAACTTTTGAACACATAATGTATTAAACTAAGTTGGTTTTACAGCAATGCCTGATAGCTCCTGTTTAGTAAGTAAGGCTGCATTAACATTATAAGCCACATTGCTGCTTTTTTTTGGTCAGATCACATTTGCATGTCATAACAGTTTACATTCGTGATTACACATAACCTTAAGATGACTCTAATCTGGATGCGTTGTCCTCCGAATCTTCGCTCGTTCCGTCTGGGTTAAAACACATCATGAGTTTGTGTGACCACTCTTTCATTTCATACATTAGATGTGATTTTAGCAAGAAAAATATGCTTGGGATTTTGCTCTGGTGGTCGGCAAGCAGTCAGTCGGCTGTATTTGTTGATGTCCAGAAAAAAGAAAAAAGACAAAAGGCTCACTTCAGCTGTTTTAGCACTGCTGAGCAGCCAGTGCTGACGGATTACGACAGCAGCCTATGCAGAGGTATAAATTTGTACGATTACTGATTACAGGTCTCATGCCTGCGTATCGGCTATGTACTGTATCCGATCTAGGACCGCATATGAAAGTGAATTAGATCCAATATGAAAAACATCAGATTTTTGTGTTCAAACAGCCATAAAAAAAAATCATACAGTATATCATAAATCGTGTTGGGGCAAAAATCGGAATTGAGTCACTTCAAGATGGTAATGGGAACGGGTCCTAAAACTAAAAACATGCATAAATATTATTATTCCATAATGAAGTGTTTCAATAAATTTGCAGTGGTTAATTAAAGTTTATTATGTGAAATACTTGATTCATAGTTTAATAAGGCATGTGTTATGTTAAGCCTGCTTTTAATGATTTTATACCATTCTAAGATACCGTAGTAAGAGATAAACAAATTCAAATAAATCCAAAAACTACTCAAGATTATAAATAAAATTATTTGCTGTATTACTGTACAACACAATTCTTTTGGTAAAGACAACTTGTGTCCAAAAGTGAAAGGATGAAGGGACTATTTCTTGGTAACAAGGCTTACAGAGGCTTACAGAGGCTTGTTTTACAATCAATACACTCAATGTCTAAATCCAGCTATACAGTACATGTACCATGGTAATAGATTTCATAAAGAAAGGTATGTGTTACACAGCACAGTCATCCTTATACACATCATCAATACACACTATTCCAGCACTACGAATGTAACATACATTCCTGCTCTTGTGCAGGAAACAAAGCCTTTTGTATAAAGAACATATTTGTTTAACCTTCTTGCTCTATTCCTGAAGGGTAGTCTTTAACAAATCAGACAAAAAGAAGAGAAAAATATCAAGTGCACTACATGTGGTTGGTTTGCCTTTTTGATCTAAGCCTCCAGTTCTTTTTATAACTTTACTTTTCTTCTTTTTTTACCATAATAACAAAGCTTGACTTTCTCCACTGTTGCCATAACAAACTAATGGGATTTCCTCTTTTAGAAATCTAAAGAGCTCTCTCTCTCTAACACACACACACACACACACACACACGGCAAAACACATGGTCATACCTGGCAACAGATCTGGATAAGATACACCAGTTCCCTGGAGCTGAGGCTGCTGCGTGTTAGATCGTTCTCATCACAGGTCAGAGTTAGCTGGAGACAGAAAGAGAGCAATGATTAAGAGACAAGCTGGAAGGTGGAGCCAAGTTCAGGAAGGACCATGTCAGCAATGTTTGCTGTCTTAAAAGCTAATGAGAAAGATGCAGGGAGAATTTATGAATCAGAAAAGGGCATCCAGAGGACCTGATTTATATACTGTACCTTCTACATATATACATATAACATAAACAGTTATTTTACAGTACTGTACAAAAGCCTAGATCCTCATTCGGTCCTTCATATTTTGGTTCATAAGAGCAAGACCTTCTTGCATTTTTCATGTAGTCATGAGGAATAGTTCTCCAGAAGCTTCCTGGAGGACGTTCTTGTTTTTTGAGTTTCAGAGGAATGCTTTTGTTTACTAAGCCACACATTAACCTATGAATCAGTCAAGCAAAAACATTTAACTTAAGACACAAACCAGTGAGAAACAGGTGCAGATGACAGATGATCAGGTCGGCGATTAGTATACTTGTGATGCTGAGTACTGAGGTTGGAACAGACGAGTGGAAATTAAGGTTGCTGCTGAGATTGGTACAAAAACAACCAATGTTTTAATTGTATCTTTAGGGACTTTGCAGCCAGCCTGTCACAGTAAAAATCTTTTTTTCAAATCTTTAATTCAATTATCATCATTCTATTAATGAAAAATGGCTCAAGAGTTCTGCACATTACTGTATGTACATAAAAATGATTTATTTGGTAGGGAAGGGGCAGTAAATGGGCTTATCGTGAACACCTACACTATAACCAGTTTTCTTCATCTATATAAAAACCAAACAGGCATGTCTTTCCATAGTCTGATAGAATGCATTATGTCATATCCAGAACATGAACATGAAGACCTTTGATCAAATCAATGTGAACAGACTAGAGAACTATCCTGTAGCTACCTGTATGTAGCAGATCAGCTCTCTCAACAGAGCACTGAAATATTAAAGCGTGGCTTATTTATAGCAAAAACGAATGAAAACGCATAAGAGATTAAATGACCTATTTGAGCTGTGCATTGAAATTGAAATGACAAGACACGAGATTATTGAACTACTTGTAGAAGCTTACATTCACTAATTTACTATCTGTGTCACACACGCAGTACGTAGTCCCAGAAAATGAGTGAGGAAAACCATTAAATAAAAAACCATCAAACCAATACTGTATAAGCTGTCCAAAAAACATACACGTGATTTTTGTAATCAAGTCTCACTCATAGTGTTTTTATTTCAGCACATTTCAGAAAAGCACCATGTTAAGCCGAACACATCACTGCACAAAGCTACTGTATGTCATTCATCACTACCAAGCACATCAGTATACACTTTAAAGCTCCACTTTAAAGAAAGAAAAAGCACTCCTCACCATTCCTCCATCTTCCCTGCTTCATCCAGCCAGCCTGCACCACACTGACGCATGCTTTAGCTGGACACCTCCTAACACGCACACACAGGCAACCCGTCACACTGTATACAGATTCCTTCATCCATCCATTAGTCGAGGCTCAGCAAACGCAACCCCTTCTGTTCTCCTCTATCCAGAGTCTTTAAATCCTTTCTATCAAGGGCATTTAAAAAAAAAAGCTGCTACTGCAACAGAGGAAAGCGTGTGCACCCTGCCGTGTCTAGTTACGACAGGAAAGGAGGACAAATCCAATCCTCCAGCACTCCAGCACTAGATGGAAGCCCTGCCCCTGAGGTGATGTGGGACTGAAAGAGAGCTCAGATGAAACAGCGTGCACAAAGTAAAGCTTCAGAATGGATCTGGGAGCTGTCTCTCTCTGACATAATGCAAAGAGCAGCGTAATGTTCAGTCATTATTTTAAATAATGAAGGGAAGGACCAAATCCATTATCAATAAGAAGGCTTGCGAATTAAACGATTCGGGGGAATGAATTACAGCACGAGGTGTCTTTGATGACATCACAAGAAGGATGTGCGACAACCTATTACGTACACACTCTAAAATGTTCCAAGCCTGTATTACTTTACTAGCTTTACGCCAAATATTATATCCATTTTAAATATTTATGTTAAAAGTTACAGATAAAAAATTACAGTTCTTTGTATAATTTGTATTTTGTACAATGTGTATTCAGGGAATCTATTTTTGACACTTCTAGAAAAAAATAAAGGATCTTGCAGAAAAATAATCCACCTTGTTTATGTTCATAAACAGCAGAAACACTGCGAATATCAAACACAAAGCAGACACTATTCTCTTAACGCCACCCAGAAAACACTTTATGTATTAATTACATATTTTTTATAATCTATTAAGATAAACAAGGATTTATATTGCAGCCAGAGAGCTTTACCAAACATAGAAAACTACAGTGAATACTGTTCTTGTCATACGATCTTACCCATTCACTCACTCTTTGTCTATATCGCTTTATCCTTTATACAGAGCTACGGTGGGCCTGAACCTGTCCGATGAGACTTAGGGCACAAGGCGGGGTACACTCTGAATGGGTGCCAATTCATTGCAGGGCATACACACACCCCCACACGCTCATTCACACATTACAGCCAATTTGGGAACTCCTGTTAACCTAATCTGTAGGTCTTTAGACTGTGGGAGGAAACCCATCAAGCAGAGGGAGAACATGCACAAACCCAAAGTGGGAAGTCGAAACTGGAACCTGGAGGTGCAAGGCGACATAGCTAACAACTAAGCCACCGTGCCACCCTGTCATACGATCTATGGATTAAAATTCCTCCTGTGCAGTACAATGCAGCAGTTTTACTGTTAAGGAAACAATAAAGCACAAAAATATTTTTTAAGCTACAGAAAATTTAAACAGCTCATTCATTTCCCTGCTCCATTGTCTCCTTTATTGCTATGCAATCTGATCTGCTCACCATTTCAGTCTCCTTTCAGATGAGTATCTTCTTAAGAAGTGTAATGCTTACTGACAGACTTGCAGTAAGATTATATAGTTCATTCTATGAGAAGTGTCCCAATCGGGACTTGTGATGAAAATTTTTGTGAATGAAGGTGTAAAAACGATCGAAATTAGACTTCAAGCACAGTAGAGTAATGAGACTCCGCAGACACAGCAGTAAAACATTTTTATGGTGCAAACGTTTTTTAAGAATGCCATGTGTCCGTGAATGGTAATCCTGGCCAAGGCGTGTTGGAGTCCACTGCCATCTCTAAACATTCAGTGGATGTAACCAGCTTGCAGAAGATACGCATCTTACTGTGACCTCACTCCATTTTTCATTTCCATGTTTTGGCCGTTAAAGGAGTTCCTGGGAGGCCAGCATTTCAGACGTAATGCAGGCAGTCTGATCATGGCTCTGGCATACTAAGAAAACTTTCTACTGGGTATAAGTGCATTAGTGTAGCATTATTATTATTATAGAGAGAAATAAATCGAGGTCATAACTGTTGTGTTATTCTGCATAGTCAAAAGTTATGGTTTGATTTGAACACCCCTCATATAACGATTATCTTGCCTGTAAGGTTAATAATTAAGTTAGTATTTGTCCCAGATCATGGCCTTATAAAATCCTTAGCTTTTCTTACATTTACAAAAAAAGGAGTGTCTGAGGTGGTTTTCAAAATAGTAACTTATTGCAAAATGTTTTGTTTAATTATTTTTCCATGATATCAGACACACTTTGGAGCTGAGGTCACACACTAAAAGCTGAGACATCTTAGGAAAATCTGATAGCATGTACAATCCACTCTCCAAACCCCAGGAAAGCTTTGGCTTCAGTTGCTCGTTGATAAAACAGTGCTGAGTGAGGCTTTGAGAATTACAGCTTTAAGATTTAGGTCTATGTCAATAATAGTTAATCTAAGCTTGAGGCATTAACAGGAACTGGAAAATCAGAAGTCACCCACCCTCTTCACCCTACAGTACGCTGCTGCTTTTAGACCACTTTCACTCTCCAAGGGCAAAAACGGATTGTGTTGTCTTCTCTGTAAACCTGATCTGAAGTATGTGGGACATCAACACTGCCTCAATGCAGCAAAGATCTCTTCGGGTGGAGGTTAACTTATACTGCAGTGTGGACTTTTTAGTTCAATGTCTTTCTTTCTTTCTTCCTTTCTTTAATTTTTAATATTATGACATATGCAAATATTGGATAATTATTGCAGTGATTAATATATATTTCAGCTGACTAAAAATTATTTTAACGCTACCTGATGCAGTGAGCAGCTTCTCATTTCTTAAACAACCATGTCAGAAGACATGTTTCTGACATGCATCACGTATCCATGGGATGTGAAAAAGATGTGTTTCAGAAGTGTCAAATTATTGGCTTGCATTAAGCAAAGAAAACAACTAAGGATATTACCGGACTTACTTGAATTAGATTAAGAACTGTTTAACGCTTTAAACGCGAAAAGGACAGGGGAAAAAAATAAACCCTTTTAAACCACTGGCATTTCCCAACAGTTTCTGTGGCTTATCCAACCTGTATTCTGATGAACAAATTTATGAGGTTTGATTCACTATGACATTTTTAATTTTCAGCAATATAAAATTTCAAACAAAAATGTATAAAGCTAAAGAAGGGTAGGATAACTGTTAGCGGTTACCCACTAACAGCTACCCATCTTCAGGTGTCTTGTTCGCGCTTAGCAGCTAATGGCTAATCCACCATTCTAAAGAAGATGGGGCATTAGATTTAACTTTCTGTTTTAACTTGTACATCGCATAACAGGTTAAAATATCAATAAGCCTTTTTGGTTTGTTTTGCTTTTGGGAAAAAATCACTATAGAGCAGCTATTAACAGCCTAGCAAACCTGCTTGCTCTATTTAAACACCCTACACTACAGCTGTGGCCAAAAAGTTTTAAGAATGACACAAATAAAAATTTTTACAACGTCTGTTGCTTTAGTGTTTTAAGATCGTTTTGTCAGATGTTACTATGGTATACTGAAGTATAAGTACAAGCATTTCATAAGTGTCAAATGCTTTTATTAACAATTACATTATATTTATGCAAAAAGTCAATATTTGCAGTGTTGACCCTTCAAGATATCTGCAACTCACCCTGGCATTCTGTCAATCACTTCTGGGCCACATCCTGACTGATGGCAGCACATTCTTGCATAATCATGCCTGGAGTTTGTCAGAATTCGTGGATTTTTGTTTGTCCACCCACCTTTTAAGGATTGAACACATGTTCTCAATGTGGGATTATTGGCTATGGACACAAAATTTCAATGTTTTGTTCCGTGAGCCACTTAGGTATCGCTTTTGCCTTATGACAAGGTGCTCCATCATGATGGAAAAGGCATTGTTCATCACCAAACTGTTCTTGGATGGGTGGGAGAAGTTGTTTTCGGAGGATGTTTAAAACAATGAAGCAGCAGACTTTGTGAAAATTAATATTTGTTTAATTTTAAAAACTTTTGGCCATGACTGTAGAATGCAGTTTTAGTCCTGGTGATCAGGGAGTTGTCTGCAAGATTATTTAAGTTTGAGTAAGTAAGTTGAGTTTAAACTTTGCAGGAAATAATTAAATGTGTGCATTTGGAATAAACAGTCCAGATATAGTGGTAAACAATGATAGTAAACTTGTATACTATGATGTTTAAACTTTGCAATTAATCTGTGGTGATCCTTGGGAAGGCATCTGTACTACTGATCGATGATTGATTAGTAACTGCAACATATAATACTTCTTTAATACTTCTGAACAGCAAAATGTCACTCTTATTTATAGAGCACTGAGGTCGTCTAATCAGTTGCTCCTGGATGTTCAGAGAGCCAGATTAAAATATAAAGGTGAGCGAGCTTTTTCAGTGGTGGGACCGAAGTTGTGGAATGATTTACCTGCTC
>JAOTRS010000048.1:10066393-10081366 GCA_028565755.1 Dinotopterus cunningtoni | reverse complement strand
TTAATATTGAGGACGTTGAAAATTATTATTGAACAAATAAAATGAAATAAGGATTTAATGTTTAAATATTTAGGACAATACTGTTTGTAGTTATTTTTGATGTTTTAACTATAAAGTGAATAAAAAATTAAATAATACCTTTCAAAATATATATAGTGCCTCACACCCATTATAGTTAAATGTAAAAGGGGTGTCCAAGCCCAACCAGAATGTGATTAAATTTCTCATGAATGAATGCATAAATTGATTGACATTTCCAAAAGACTTCAAGCACAGTACGTTAACGAGACTCTTACCCTAAATAAAACATTTGAATGGTGCAAACGTTGTCAGCCATACGTCTGTAAATGATGATCCTAGCTGAGGTGGACTGCAGTACTTCCATTGGATATTTAGAGAGTAAATTGCCTGATCCTTAAACTTAACTTGTAACCAACTTGTGGAAAAGATGCATCTGTCTGTGGGAACTGTACACACCAACACCACTTGAACATTACAGGAACTCGGCTTGGAGTTATTGCAACATCCCCGTATAGTCCTGACTTTCCCCCATGCCATTTCCACATGTTTGTTATGAAAGGAGTTCCTGGGAGGCCAGCATTAAACATAAGGCAGACAGACTGATCATGGCTCCAGAATAGTGAGAAAACTTTCTATCTTGATAGTATCCAAGCACTAGTGAAACGCTGGGGTACTGTAAGTGCATTAGCGTAGCAGGGGATTATATAGAGAAGTAAAGTACCGATTTGAGTTAAACGTCCCTTGTAAATCTTATTGGTAGCATAAAAGTACCAGAAACTAGCTTAATATCAAGATCTTGTGGTCACAGAGTAAATGTTTACTTTTACACTAGTCTTTGGCATTGACATGCATCACTCATGAAGTAAGACAAATAAAAAAATAATTCAACCACAGACACCCAAGTACACTCTCATGTATTTTATTATATCAAAATACAAAAATTTTAGAGAGTTATTAGATGGAACGAAGCATTGGAAAATGACAACATAACCTGCTAAAATGTGCATATCTGGGCATCTGGTGATGTAAACAATGCTATCTGAACTGCTCCACTTTATATTAGCTCAATTGGACCATTTGAGACAGCTTACAAATATGACAGCCTAAACGTACTTCTTTTCTGACTTGTTTCTAAAAGCAGATCATGGGAAATCAATATGGATATAATGGATCGATAGATGAAATACAAGGACATTCCCCTTATCGTCAGATCATAACCATTCGGGTAAACCCCTTTTAAATTCTGCTCGCAATGTCCAAAAGAGTTAAACAGTGGAGACACACAACATGATTCGGATAATGCTATACAGATATGAGACACCATTAACATTTATTCCTAGCAGCAGACATGAAGAAGACACACCAGGCACCAAATCTTACTGTTTTACTGGGCATGTGAAAATTTTTTCAAAAGTCCCTGCCTATACTGAGCAGTATTATTCAAGGACGAGGAATTCGAGGCACACTGCATTATAGTGGTATCAGTCAGTTTGGCTAGCAACATTAGTACCAATTTTCTTGGCGAATGTTCGCTTGTCTTAACAGCAGTGGCAGAAGAGTGAAACAATACAGTAGAACAATATTTTACATAAGGCTTTGGTACAGCACCATACTGTTTAAGAATAATACCTGAAATAAATCAGACCTACCAATGACACTTAGAATGAATTCATTCAGTCGCTCAACTACAAAAGAAAAAACTAATATGTAAAAAGGTCTATTATTGGTGTTTTTGTAACACGTGAACAGTCTCAGTACACTGCATTTGAGGTGGAAAAGAAATAACGAACATATGCAGAAGTCAGCCCAGAAACTGTCTACATGAAAGAAACTGTAAACAAGTTCTATACACAAAACAAATCAAATGAAGTTAAAAAAAGGTCGAACGTACAAGAACACGGTTCGAAATATGCTCCCAATTAGCATGACGTCTAATGTATGAGGTTTAATCTTAAAACAGTCATAAATTAGTGCATAATGTTGTAGTACATTCTAGATTCTTAGTGCTGGTAAACATGAAAAGCAATGAGCAGGAGACACTGAATGGAAGCTGACAAATGTGAAATTAGTCGCGCATTATACAACATAAAAATGTTTCACAAAGCACTGTAAAAAATAATCTTTTTTAAAAAAAAGCACATTAAGCAAAGTACAGGCAATCTAAAAGCTGATATGACAAATTCATGTGCATGAGCCCTATTTTCTCCTAACAAGCAAAAAGGGGGCTTGTCTACATATACAGCATTAGTTTTTATTCTACAAGAGAAATGCATTAGCTCAGGTCTCCATGCATGTACTGGAGAAACTCAAATAGAATCCAATCAAGCATCATGTAAAGAAACTGTTAGAATGTACAGAAATACTAAATAGGATCTGACAGGTTCGTATGGAAATCACTTCAACGTGTGTGTGTGTAAAAATCGCTGTAAAAACAAATACTGCATTTCATTCTCCAGACTGTGTGTTGTAATCGATTGCGTTGCTAGGTCCTGTCCATGCTCAATGGGACTTAAAAAAGAAACATTATTATGTTATTATATTATTATAATACCCTGGTTACATATATATATATATACTTTTTTAAAATTTGGTCAGCAAATCAAATTAAACAATACAAACAATTAAGCAATTTCTTGAGTCACATCTGAGACTAAATCTGTTACTCTTGATGAATCTTACGAAACGTGCCTTTTTCGGTTTCTGCAGAGAGACAATGAGAATGCAAGTGCTGTCTTGTTAGTATGTTATTATTGCTTACAACCCTACTCACTAAAAGACCTTGACGAGAGGAACCGAAGTGGCGGGAAGAAGACTGTACATGAGTTGTTGTGTTAGCATGTGGAACACAGCACCACAAGAGTTCAAAAAGACATAGCACCAAGTCAAAATGAGGATGGTGTGCCACGTCCTCGCGCTGTATCTCTGAGTAATGTAAACACGTGTTTTTATAGGACTTGTTCTAAAAAACTCATTTAAAAAAAGAGACAAAACCACTGGACAAATGTTTAGCAAAAAAGCAACAAAAAAAGGTCCTTAGTGTCAATGGACAGCTGAAGGCCGGTAAATGGGTGTCCTGTAACGACTCCCAATATACTACACATGAAAAGCAGCTTTACATACTGATACACATAATGTAATGAGGGGGAAAACAACAACCACAAGCAAATACAGATTGTACAGTCCATCAGCCAACTGATGTGCTTAATGAACGGTTTTCATTAAGATCTATACAGACCCATACACTCTTCCACTTTCTTTCTTCAATCCAGTGTTTTTCTAAAGTATATGGAGATCAATGAATATATCTGAATATCAGTGAGGATCTCTACACAGGATTCATTTTTGGCTTGTTCACAAAATTACAGCAACGTCCCAATGCGGTTTCCCCCACCGCGTGCTGTACTGAATAAGTTAGTAACAGATTCGAGAAAAGAAATCATTTCGGTGAGTAATTCCAGATGAAGTAGTTTAACAATGGGAATTCCAATAAATACATTAAATAAAGGATAGCAGTTTTTAAAAGCAAGTAGAACAAACACTCTTCAAGCCAAACCATACATTCATCATCGGTTAGAACTAAACTGATCCGATACATGCTAATGTTTAATGTTGATGCATGTAGTAAGTCAGCAGATATTAGTGACCTCTAGACATAACGAAGCGTTTAAGGGATTAGAAACGCGTCAATTCGCTAACAACACACACCTTTGTTGTACCTCATGAAGATTTACAAATGGATGGAAAAACAAAAGATGGAAGATAATCCATGCTTTTTTTCCTCCTAACAAAAACGGACAAGCTACTTTAAGTAGTACACTTTGTTAAGTATAAAGCAATCTAGAGAACTTGCCATAATGTTTCTGGTGACTAGGTTCCTGTTAATTCTCATTGGTATATGTTGTCTTCATTTGTCAGCACAATATCTACTTTACAGTACTGCCTTGGTGTACATATAATATAATCTATGTGTTAATACTTGTATCTCTATCAAACTGATCAAAACAGTTCAACAGTACACTAACAATGCATTTCACGACTTCTACGGACATTTGTGCAAGGGTCGCCAAAGTACAATAGTTACAATACTTGTATAACTTCGATAACTTTGAGACCTTCTGAAAGTTTCGATTTTGAGCAGACACTGAAAAACTCTGATGGGAATTGTACTATATACTATGATTTTTTTAGTAGGTCTTTTTTTTTTCACTGAAGTTGATGTATTTCCCCAAGCCTCTCTCAGGTACAAAAGAGAATCTGAGGAGTGATCATGAAGTCACTCAAAACCCCTGTGAAAAAGGCAGTCTTTTAAATATTTTAAGAGGAAAAAAAATACTAGCAGTCTAGTGTTAATATCACCTTTAACATGCCAAAGTTTTTGTTCACTGTAACTATACATTTCTTTTGACCCCAAAAGTACAAAAGTATGTTTTGTATGCTATGTCCAGTCCCCACACTGACTGTTAAGTATATTAAAAAATAGCACTAATTGTCTGTTGTTTCAAGAGTAGACAAGAAATAAAAATGGGTTTACATTGCGTCGAAGAAAAAACTGGGCTAAAGCGGCTAAATTGAGTACACATCAACGCGCAGAAGAGACCCCTCCAAAGGGTTTATGATGACAGATCCAGATATAGCAGCAGATCAGTATTGCATTATGATCCAAAGACTTTGTTTTAAACTTACAATTTCTGTGATCGTCTGTGCTTTGCACCAGATGATTTGATACTGCACTGATAAATAAATCGTAAAAATGAAAAAGAACAGTAATTTTGCAATCTGGATTAATGCCTTCTTACTAAAAGAACAAATAATAATAACTATTATAGGTATCTTGCAACGGCGGCCATTGGATTCTTTAGAAAATAATGCTAGCTTGCACAAATGATGATATAAGTGCTGTAAATATGTGCCAAAATTCCTTTTTTTTTGTACTGAGGTATATTCTGTAGGAGGAGATGGATAAACCCTGTGTTAATTAGATGTTCTGAGGGACCTAACGGTTTTTACAGTATACACAGTAATTCATATCTGAGTGTTATCTATGGGGGAAAAAAATCCTGCTAATTTTTCTTGATAAATTTACAGATATTTTAGTCATTAAAAAAAGATAAATAATAACTTATTTCTGTTTATCCTGTGTCACTTCTTCTTCTACTTGGGCACCCTATTAAATTTACAGAAGACCCATGTGTAGGGATAATATTGTGCCAAAGGAGAAGCTGAATAAATCTTTAGGTCAATCAAATTCAATACTGACTGCATATCTTTTGTCGCAATTAATGGATCAATATGTGGTTCTCGTAATGGTCAAGGCAGAGCGCCATAGTTTGGGGGAATTTGGGAGTTCACACTGGCCAAAAGGGCTTTCCTGTCTTCTCTGGGGCAAGGCCAGCGCAGCATGGAAGATAAGAGAGGGTAAGGGGATTTTCGGAGTACTTTTTCCCTCCTCTTCCTGGTGGGAGAGCAGATCTTTTGTTGTTGTTGTGGTGCCTGAGATGCGAATTGCTGCTGGGTCTGAGAGGAAGACACATCTAGAGAAAATGATGAAAAATGAAGAATGACATTACAAACATTACAACATTACTGCACAACAGTATAATCAAAAAAACAACGCACATGTAAAAATTATAGGCCGAATTAAGTAATGGTACAAATGTGTAAAAATACAGGAATAAAACAGTAACACCCATATACTGTACAAATACAAGCAAATAGGGTTGCAGTGAATTATGACTTTTATATGAGCACTCTTAGTCCCTCTTGTGTATTGGCCTTGAAAGTCATCCGAGGCACGGTGGCTGCATACACAAATTACTCCAATCAAAGGGCAAGTACCCAAACTTTTTCAAAGTTTTACTATTTATAATGTTACCAGTTATAATGTTAACCAATATTACATTACATCTTAAGGCTACAGGGCGAGAAAGTCTTAATTAATGGTGGACCACTTCAAGATGCCTATGCTGTTGCTATCTTTGCTATCCTTACAAATTTTAAAAGGTTATTAGGACCAATCCTAGTGGTGTGACATCAGCAATCATACAGTATATGAGCACCTTTCAGGACAGTCCTATTCAGAATCCTGTTTGCAGATGTCACACACCATCACCAATCATGATGGTTTAGGAGGGAGAAACAATGCCAGCTTCACATGCCACTGTGGATTCTATGAGGCCTGTATAACCTTTCGGGCTCCTTGTCATCCTGAAATTGCAATGGTCAGATGACAGTTCCTACATAACGCCCTATATTATTAGGCCTTATATTAATCTGCCTACCTTCTCACACAGATCAAACATTACACAGAACATTAACAACACATACTGTAACATTAACACATTAGCATTAATTATCAATTATATATCAGTAAACTGGTAAGAGGATCATGAACACAAAAGTTTCATTTATGCTTGTGGGGACCGAAAGCCAGCAGATAAAGGGCCCATGACTTCCGATCCAGCAGTGTGTGTAAATGTACATTTTACATTTTTTGCCATTTGGCGACTTACAATTATCTCTTTATGCATCTAAGCAGCTGAGGGTAATGGGAATCTGCGACCTTCTCTCTTTGATCCATAGTCCAACACTTTAACCTCTGAGCTACCCTTGCATTATATCGTTATGGATGATCAGTGTATAAATTCTAAACACATACGCTGACAGCATCAAAGCAGCCTCAAATCATCAGGTGACTACATGACACCTTCTTTCTTTGTTCCTACCAGGTTGGTTCTGGTTCTGATAACACCGGAGATGATCTAGTGCTCATACAATCAAAGTTACATGTATAACTAATTTCCTATTTTACAACTCCAACCACAATGGAGTGATTTTTACCATACTGTATGAACAACTTCTTTACCATATGGTAATTGTCATAATTATCCCACAAGAACAAGTCATGTTCACAAGTCATGTTCAGTGATGTCCAGGTAGCTGAGGTACATTGGGATTTCCAGGAGTTGCATGACACTAATTACTGCCCATAAGTAGGAAATGCTTCTACTCCACATTGCTGCATGCATGCTTCCTGCACCGTCAGGAGGGTTAGATGTTGAACTTCTATGTCTGTTTGCTAAAGACAGCTGGGAAGATATTGTCGCCATACTCAAAAATATTCAAGTTCATTCAACCCAGGAACACAGTGAGGACTTCATACTGCCTAGGGGTGCAACATAGCCTTCAATACGGGTAACACCACAGCCTACGGTGCTGCCAGGGTGGTAGCACTTGTGAAATATTCTGGGCAATCAACACTTGTTACTAGACTGTGTCCTTCATGGCCAACTCTATGGTGTGCTTTACAGTAGTTACTGGGGGTAGACCTGGATGCCTGTTAGGCATCTGAAAGCATAACCTGGTGTGTCTGAATCTCCTATGAAGCTGACAGATCTTGTGCACTGTAGATGCATAGCTGATGAGCCAGGTTATGACAATTTGAGGGTGCCACATGGCTATACCATTAAGTCAGGTTTCTTTTATGTAGAATAGATTTCACATAGTTAATTGTGCCATCCATAACCCAGGCTGGTAAAGGACCATTTTACATCCTGGCCTACAGTAGGTGTCCCATTGCTGGGAGTCAAGTTTTGATCATCTCTTTCATTTAGGGGTCGACAGATGAATATTGGAATGACTGCACCAATAAAAGTAACAAAAATATTAGAGAATTTTCTGCTTGGGCACCATGAACCCGATTACAGTACTTTGGTGAAAGTGCTGGCGATGCACTTTAATTATGTACCCCAGGCATATGGCCCTGGTTGACTCAGTAACATTCTCTAATGGGTGCAGTGGAGTAGCCTTACACTTAGATCAAGTAAAGTCTTTGTGTCTGGTGTTGTGCAGAGTTTCCTTTTGATGGTGACTGGCCCACATTGTATATAATTCTTTTTCTTCTTCTCTATACCGCTTATCCTGTACAGGGTCATGGGGGGCCTGGAGCCTATCCCAGGAGACTTTGGACACAAGGTGGTGGCAGGGTGCCAACCTATCTCAGGGCACACATATACACAAATTCACACGCACACACTACAGGCAATTTCGGAATGCAATTTATTTTTGGACCGTGGGAGGAAACTGGAGTACCCAGAGGAAACCCACCAAGAATGGGGATAACATGGAAACTCTACGCAGACCCGAGGTGGGAATCAATCCCTTTTTAAAATTTATAATAATTGTTATTATAATAAAAGGTAATAAAAAGTACATTATATAATAAATGAAATACCACCGACCTGTTCTTTTCTTTGACGTAGAGTTGTTGTTGTTGTTGGCAGCTACCTTCTTGTTTTTTTTTAAACAATGATAAAACAGTGTTTCAAAGCTCTCAGACCCTGCAGGCACTCTCACTGCACCTACAGGTTCCCTACAAGACAAGCAGGCAGAGGCAAAATAAGCAGCGTTATTTCACACAACCAAAAGCGATCATACCAGTTATTGTACATAAGCCAGTGTTACATATACAGTAAGATCTTACTTAATTATTTTACTTACTAATTCCACTGAGTGACAGAATATGAAATATACTTTATATCACGCAATCATTTAAGGAATGATTTAGTGAAGTTAGTTCACATTTGACAAGACATTTCTGCTTTTAGAAAACAATCACGTAAGGGTTTACACTCAAATTCAGAATAATTATTTCCTGTGAGCAATAACATTCGTTTGGTTAGATTAGTGTATGTTCAATTTCTTGTCTTCAGAGAGTCATTAAATGAACACTGGCACTGCAGAATTCCTACAGTATGTACCTCATGCTGTTGTAAAAACCGAAAAGCCAAAGCCCAGTTGCTTAGAAACGTTTTCTAATCACGGTCAAAGTCCCTACCTCCCCCCCCCTCCCCCCCCCCAAAAAAAGCACCTCCGTTCTGCCTATTTGAGTTTTAACCATACATGCCATCCCACTATCACGACAAGGAGACCATGAAAACTGAAAAAGTCCACACGGAAGAGTCCAACAACTCATGGGAATCACAAGGCACAGAAACACAAAGCGTTTATAGAGAGTCTCCCCTGCTGCTGAGGCTGTGGAGAGAGAAAGCGAAAGGCATTAGTAGAGGAGGGGGGGAGAGACATGGCTGACACACTACAGTCCTACAGTCACATCAAGCACAACTCTGGTTAGCATGAACAGAGCGGCTTCACCATGCTGACAGGAGAAAAGATGGCAGGGAGGGGGTAGAATGGCCATTAAACAACAGTCACATGAAGAAAAGAAACCAAACCACTGGGACAACAAATGGGACAAGAATTTTTTGTCTCAGGATCACCATTACTTATTCGTCGTCGAGGAAGAAAATTTAAAGAAGACATGCATGATAGTTTTGGACATGGAATAACTGTTTAAAGGGGAATATGTGAGTCTGTGACTAAAACTCACTCATTCGAAATCTGTTCAAGCAATATTTTCTTGTTTGGTCAAACTAGTTGGGTTGCTAGAGAAATACAAAAAAAATAAAATTTTGGTATTTTAAATTCAAAGTATTTAAAATTAATTATTAACTTTAATTCTTCCGTTATTTGATAAAAAAAAAAAAAGATCAGTAGAATTCCCCTTTAAATGAAGAAAAATGGTTTAAGGCCCCGCCTGCTAACCTCTCCCCTTTCAGACATGGACTCAACCCTTACCTATTATGGTGTAGAGGACCTGGTCACAACAATGCTGCCCAGATAGCTGAGATCAAAAACAAAGAAAGTAAGACTACCAAAGCCTGAAAGGACAAAATGTGTTTTCTTTCTTTTTTCAATCAGCCGTCGCTACTCTAGATGAGGATGGTGAACATTGCAAGAGATGAGTGCAGGCTCATCCCTGGCAAGAAAGGCCGCCTAAGAAGGCCACCCTGATGAAGAAAGCGTTGAGTCAGTGGGAGTAAAAGAAAGAGAGAGAGAGAGAGAGATGAGTGGATGAGCTGGAGAAAATGACATGAGATGACCAGCCCATAAACGTGGACAAAAAAAGCAAAAAAGTCATGAATTCATCAGGAAAGCTTTAGGAAATTACTGGACCATTTAAAAGGCTACAAAAATGTAACGTCATAAACAAGGACAGTTTATGCTTATTTCTGTAAAGACAATAAAAAATTAAAAGTGATATTATAGCAGAAGAGCTACAATATATGAGGAAAAGCACAGTATGATTTTAAATGTGTATTTGAAAAAATGTTTTTACTGAGGCTATTGTTGAATTGGTTTGAAATAAAAACAGCAAAAGCATGAAGGGCACTGCTTTTGCAGACTGGCTGATGAAAATTTCTTTGTCATGATTTTGGAACCGCCAGTGGTGCAGTTCACCTACCCTGGTGAGGGCTCTGAGGGCAGCATCTCTTCATCTGTCCTCCTTTGAGATGGCAGCTGACCAAAAGCATCACTGCTCTCCGCTGGGGGTGAGGGGGACTGTGACGGGTAGCTGGCTGCTGCAGTGGCAAAGGCCACATGGGCACCATAGCCCAGGCCAGGCAGGCGGATGGAGCCTGAGCCCAGGGTGGGAGAGGTGGCAGGGGAAGAGGACAGGGATCTCCGGGAAAAGGTGATGTGTCGCATGCTCTCAGGTATCTCTTGTGAGCGTGAGGAACGAAGGACGCCCGGCCGTGGTGGCGGGCGCACCAAGATGTCGGGTGAGCCAGCACGGGAGCTGGGAGGTGTCTGGGTGAGGGGTGAAAGGCGTGATGGCTGCAGTACCACCTGCTGCAGGCCCAGTTCCAGGCGGCGTGCCGCCCTTGGGCTCAGCCACGGCTCGTCCGAGCTCTCGCTACGTAGCGTGCTGGGGCTCCCTGCTCGGCCTGGGTAAGGCAACACTGGTACGCCCATCCCGTGGGCAGTGTGTCTCAACTGCCCCACGATCTGGGCCTGTTGCATAGCTGCATGTGTGCCCACTAGGCCCTGAGTAGGGAGCGCCTCCAGCCGCAGGAACGCTGAGCTGGAGGGGGCGTGGCTACGCGACGGGTACGGTGGCGGCTCGGGCACGTCTCGGCGTAGATGGGGGGGAGGAGGGTGTGGTGGCAAAACGACACAGGCACCCTCCTGACCTAAAAAGGGGAAGTCAGGGGGGCGCCAAGTGTCAGTAGAGCGAGAGGAGGGTGGGCCATGTGCCAGCGGAAGTGTGTGGCCAGAAGCAATGGTGGGATGGTGGAAGGACCCCTCGGTGGGGCACGGTGGTGAGGAAGAGGACATGGCTGAGCTGCGTGGGCTCACATCGGCTGCGTAGAACGGAGGATGCAGCTCCAGCTCGGCACCACTACCTAGATAGCCATAGAAAGGGCCCGGAGGAAAGACTCTGTGAAAGTGGGACACCCGGCTCTGCCCTGTGGCCTGAAGCCCACTACCCTCCAAGATGCTCGTACCTTCCATAGGCCTGTGGAAACGAGGGCTGTAGGCTGGGGGCTGCACCATGTAGGACTCCTGGCTTGAGGACACAGGCGAAATCTGGGGCCTGAGGGTGGCCATAACGGGGGGGAGGGGCCCAGGTTCATCATTCTCCTCATCTGACTGCCTGAATTCAGGGTACAGGTCTGACTCTTCCACGAAGGGGAAGCCCTCAATGCGACGTGGCTTCAGTGATGTATCCATGTCTGATGGCTCCATGACAAAGCGGCCATCTGGGCCACGGCTAATCAGCTCAATAGGAGTGGTGACCTCAGCCTCATGCTTCGACACACTGTACTTCTTGCCTGTTATTGCTCGCTTGGTTCGCTTGTACAATGAGAGCTCCTTCTCCTTTCTTGGGCTTGGCAGCTTCTTGACATAGAGGCCAGGTGTGCCCACACTGGCCAGAGATGGAGGACGTGAGGAAGCAATGCTCTCTGGACTAATTTTCCCAGAGGAAAGCCTGTAAATCAGAGCAGACATGATGCTTATTATTCTATAGAATACATCTTAAAGATGCATTAGGTATTATATTTTAAGTCTCTTTTAAAATACGTCAGAGCTTTGGAGTGGTTTTGTTATAGAAGACCTTAATTAAAGAACAAAAAAAGTTTATCATTATCACACAGACATGTTCTCACAATATGTTACTTCTCTGAGGATGAAACAAAAGACAGTGTCATGGTGCACCATGAGGGGACATCAAAATGGAAACAAGAGACAAAAACGTTTGAGTAGCAGTGGGGACAGGGCCAATATATGCGACTGTTAGATCTGATATATAGATCTGATATCTACCTTCAAATAAAAAGGCCTAATGATATCAATAATCATCTACCTCAAAAAATATAAATATGTAGGTAAACATAGGAGCAGCAGTGTTCTGTTACGCCAAAAGGGCTTTAACCAATCTAAAGTCAACCTAAGTCCGCACCAAAAAAGAAGAAAGCATGCAGCTAAGGCAGCGAGGCGCAACCAGCGCCATGTGCTGGGAAAGGGATGCAGGTGCAGGCACTCACTGAGGACTGGTAGATGGGGGCCTGTAGCTGCTCCTGTCTGGCTCTTCCCAGTAGGGCTCAATGCCAGGCAAAGGGGTAAGAGGAGGCCTGCGGTGAGAGACACAATAGAGAGGAGGGGCAAGAGGCGGCCATCAGACCCGACCGGGTTTCCAAACAGTGATGCAAAGATGGATGAAGATGGATGGGAACATGGAAATAGAATTACAAAAACCTGCCATAAAGTCAGGATGGGATTAAATGCCTTCCTCAATTTGGGCTGGGCATAAACTGAACCCTGGATAAACTTCAAAATGGCGTTTAAATGTTTAGGTGGCCATGGCTGCACTAATCAGTTCTCAAAAGCTCATGTACTGTATAAGCAGCACGGTGACAGTTTGTCCTGCTGCCACCGATGATTGATCAGGCTCCAACTCAGAAGAGTATGGAGAAGCTGCATGGGATCGCTGGTAATTGCAAATCAATGCATCTTGCTGACCAAAAAGCAGATGTAAGCACAGATGCATTTTTACAATCACTTAGTTGGTCACTCAAATCCTCTTCCATGCATCCCTCACACTATACAGGGGATCTGCTAGGGTCAGCCATTTGGTCTACCACTCTACATGCACTTCCTTCTTTACTCTCACCACCACACACTTAAACACATACTCTCTCTCTCTCTCTCTCTCTCTCTCTTATACACACACAGCATTTCAACATATCTGTCGAAATGTAAAGTATGATGGATGTTACCATGCATCAATACTTACGGAGACTCAATGCTTTTCCTGGTGTGTGTTATTGACAGTGGAGGATCTGGACATATGGACAAAACAACAATAGTTACTAATAAATTAAGAAAAGCACCAGTTCACATTTCTATCCACCAAATGATAACCTTTCTTAGCAAATGTTAGTAGGAAGTATGATTTCCTTCTTCTCTTCTTGTTTACCCTGCATTTCTGCCAGGCAACTATAAAGGAAAAGCGTTTAATTAATTACCGAATATGGCCCACGATTGTGCTAAGAACATGTGGCACAGCTAGTTACTCTGATGCTTTCTTTTCAGTTGTATTTTTGTGTTCTATATCTACGTACACATACCCCTACCCATACAGACATGCATACTACACATCATATCTTTATTTATTTATACAACACATAATATCTTTATTTATTTATACAACACATAATATCTTTATTTATTTATACAACACATAATATCTTTTTTATCCCCTTTGTTTTAATTTGGTGTAATATGGAGCAATTGGCAAGTCGAAATCTTTATAAATGAAATATCACTTGCCCATCGCATCAATAACAATAAATAATAATTTCTGATTCTGATTCTGTTTCTGACTCAGGACTCACCTCGCTTGCGCTTGAGCTTGCGTCGATGCTGCTTGTTTACAAAGCACGCGGCTAGCGTGCTAAAAAGTATGGCAGCAGCTAGGAAGCAAATTGTAGCCACAATCCCAGCCACCACTGGCCTGGCTAGTCCTTCGTCAGAGATCTCTGTGGGAGGGAAGGGGTCTGAGAGAGGAGACATACTGCAGAGCATGAAACATGATGGAAGCATGGCAGCCAACTCGCATGCAGTTAATCACACAGCAGCCAACAAAGCAACTACGTTATTCAATTCTAATAAACCACTGGCATTCATTTCGCACCCAGACTTGTACTAACGCTACAAAGCATGAGAAAGAAGCGCGCTATCTGCTATGACCAGCAGGGGGCAATGAAGTGCCACATGGTTAGAGCGGCTAAAGCAGTGCAATCATGGGATCTAAAAATAGCTTTATTTCAAATTCTTACCTGTGCTTGACACTCCCACTACATTACTGCTTTCACTAATGAGATCATCCATGACTGCCAGGGCACGGAATTCATACCACGAGTCCTAGGAGAAGAGGGGCAGATGAATATATTACAACTTTCTCAAAGTGGGTTACCAGGGTGTAGGTCAAATATCATAGGGACCAGAGAAATATCACATGACCACCACTGCTATTGCATGACTGAATTAAAATAAAGTGAATTATTATCTCTAGTAATAGGTACTAGGCAATTTAGTACAAACTGAAAAGCAACAGGGGAAAGCAATTAAGCCGAAAAAAAAAAAAAAAACAGTTTCAGCAAGCGGCAGAAAGTGCTGAAAAGCCAGGAAAGCTTTAGTTTAAAATTAACAAGGATTTTTTTTTCATGCAGTAGCTGAGCTGATAGCATCTAGGGTAAAATAAAACCAAAACAAAAATGAGACCGTAAATTTCCTCCTGTATTTACGTGCCAGACACTGCTTTGAAAAAAAAAAAATGAATAGTGCTGTAAGGTTTTGTCACACTGTGTGAACGTTCCTATGCCTCTGTATCTCCAAAACCACCCCCTCATTGTGCTTCCTCATTCCTTATATGGTAATACTTCCTGTAGCCAGATGTCTGGATGAATATTCCTATAAATGGCTCACTGGAACCCTTTTGTTTAGCTGGAAAATGCTAATTTGCTTCCTCTCATCTGTCTGTCTGTCTCTGGGCACATAAACAAAAAACAGACGGGATACTCTAAAACCTGCACTTTCAATTTAACTTAT
>JAOTRS010000048.1:10053786-10066293 GCA_028565755.1 Dinotopterus cunningtoni | reverse complement strand
CTACATTACACAAAAGAGTCAATTCTGCACCTTTCTGTACAGTCTTTAGATTTTTACTTTTTTTCTAAATATTTTTATTCTATTTATATCTGTTTATATTGTATTTTTTCTCTCTCTCTTTTTTTTATTGTATTTTTATTGTATTTGTATCTTTTAAATATGCAGACACTGGAGAAACAATTTTCTTCGGGATTAATAAAGCCTTATCTCATCTTATCTTATCTTATATTAAATCATTTGAAGTGTCATTAATTTGCATGATGATAATTTAAATATAAATGCCGCTTGGCACGGCTGCTTGTTTTAAGCTCACAACAACATAAAATGTTCAAAGTAACAAAAGAAACATCCACCATTAGCTGAGTCAAATGAAAAAAAAAAAAAAAAACAGCAGATACCCTTTTATATTCCTATGATATCAGGTAAGAATCAAGTCTTCACTTAAATCTTCAGCACAATTACACAAACTGCTTTTATTTCTCTTACCGGAATGAGGTCTCTAGCCATGATCTCAGTCTCATCTGCTGGAATTAGGTCGTCGAGCACCTCCCACCTCTCTCCCAAGCGAAACTCGACAATGTAACGATCTATGGGTGAAGTGTGGTTGGCTGGAGGAAGCCATGTCAACAGTACACCCTGCTGTGTCCGGTTAGCTGTGAGGCACCGCGGTGGGGTAAGAAGCACCAGTGGTTCCGGAGTACTTATAGGGTACACTAAGGAAGAAAAAAACACACACAAAAGCACATACAAACAGGTAACAGGTACGGAACGTACAGTAGACAGTATGTATAGTGAGTGGTTAGAGACTGACTACACAATACAGAGGGCATAAATAGAAATGGCACCCACCTACTGTATTCACAGTGACTACCTCACTGAACGGGCCTGTGCCCAGCTTGTTCTGGGCCAGCACACTGAACTGATATGCCGTCTTCGGCTCCAAGCCCTGCACCACCAACCAGTTCTGAGTGCTGGGCACAGGAATGGACAGCCAGTCATGAGGGCCTAGATCGGTTTTCTTCTTCCTGTTCAGAAAGACAGAACAAAATGAGACGTCTGAGAAAAACCTGTACAGAGAAATATAATGGAAAACAACCATAACACTAAGGCTGAAAATCTAAAATCTAAAATATAATTTGCTAAGACTACTTCTGCAGTATTTGTGTTTCCTTCTGTCTTCCATAGAATTTTATGGTGAAGGCAATTTAGTCATAAGTCACATATAAAACATAATGCTGGTAGGGGCAAAATATATTTAAAAGCTATAGGTGCTAGGGGGACCTACACAGGGCCATACCAGACCGAAAAGGTCTGCTCAAATCCGCCATCATATCCGGGTTCCCAGGAGACATTAGCTGAGGTTGTGGAGACCGAGACGTGGACATTGGCTGGCGCGTGGGGACTTGTTCCTGAAAAACCCACAAAAAAAAAAAAAAAAAATTTCATTGTTCACTTCAATGTGCTATTTCAAGCAGTATATATTCCTCAATCAATGGGCATCAATTATGATTATTCCTAAATTGTTCACAGAGGTATTTGCAGGCGAAAGGATTACATGAAGATATGTGTCTATGTGTATACATGTGCGTATGTATGTGTGTATATATAAATAATGTTTGGTATAAATTGGCTGTGACGATTAGAGTCAAAAGAAGTAAGATTTAATAAGTTTATACCTCTGTCTACCCCATTTAGATTTTGCTTGTTTATTTAATTTAATTATTTTTTTTTGTTTTTATTGTTTCATGTTCGTGTTCAAAATGAAGTGTTCAAATCAAATCAAATCAAAAACCATGTGGAAAAAGATCTTACAAAGGTTCCAAAATTTGACTAATATGAACCTGTATTTCTTTGTGAAATTATTTATTTCAACTGCTTAAGAGTATGATGAAAAAAATGTTCAGTCGAGTTGGTTTATCTTTTTGACTTGAAAGAATAAAATTCATACTTGAAGACAAATAAAACAACTCTAGAGTTCTGCAGAGGTCTGATAAAACCCATTCCCTACTACCCCTATAGAAATTCTGTCCCTCAGATACTCTTGAGCAATCTCACCTGCACTGGCAGAAGGTCTGACCATTCTCACCTGCTCGCTACGTTATTATTCCTTTCACCTGCCAAAGATATTTCCTAAAAATTGTAGTTTTCAAAACAAGCATTGCCATGATAAAGCAGCTACTGATTATCTGATCATTTAAGATAAATGTAAGATACTGTAAGTTACTGCTGACTATAAATTCATTAATTCATTCATACATTCAAAATTTTTTCAAGTAATAGCTGTCATTTTAGGGTTTAAAAACAAGCAATCAGAAAACAGCATTTATTCTGAAATATATAGTCCAGGTGTTTTACAAAAAGAAATATTAAAAAAGTACATAGAATTTTAAAACATTAAACTGATAAAGACAAGGACTTGTTCAGGAACTCTATAAGCATTCTCATCAAACAGTCAAGCAATATTAGGCATTATAATGATCACCTAATTAAATATAAGTGTCATGACTGCAACTTTTATCATCAATCACGATACAGTACTAACATAACACTTTTGTGACTCATATCCAGTATGAAGTAATTCTTAAAGAAGGATGTGTTGTATAGATCATAGATACTGTAATTTAACACTAAAATGTCTATACTCAAGAGATGGTGATGGTGAAATACTGCAGTGGTTCCTGACCCTGGTCCTGGAGGAGTGTGGTGGAGCAGAGCAACATGTGTCCTGGACATTTTAGTGTTCCCCTGCTCCACCGCACTCATTTTTACTCAGAAACATGGGCTAATTAGCAAATTAGTTAAATCAGGTGTGCTGAAAGTGGAGAAAACATTTAAATAATGTCATCTTAAACATCATTTTCTCCTCTTTAATTATAACCTGTTGATAATAAATGGTGTTTGTGGAACTGTTATCAGCCGTGCTGATATTCCACACAATAGCACTCTCTCTCATGTGATATTGCTTAACTAACACATATTACTCACTTACTCACTCATCGTCTATACCGCTTAATCCCGTGTTCAGGGTCGCGGGGGGCCTGGAGCCTATCCCAGGAGACTTGGGGCACGAGGTGGGGTACACCCTGGACAGGGTGCCAATCCATCGCAGGGCAAACACAAACAATTACACACACTATGGGCAATTTGGGAATGCCAATTAGCCTAATCTGCAGGTTTTTAGACCGTAAAAGGAAACCCACCAAACATGGTGAGAACATGCAAACTCCATGCACACAGAGACGGGAATCGAATCTGGCCAGGAATCGAACCTGGACCCAGAAGGTGCAAGGCGACAGTGCTAACCACTACACCACCGTGCCGCCTTGTAACACATTAAACGAGCATATTTTATAACAGGAATGCACGCTTAAAATTATAAGGTACACATTCCATTACCTATTACAAAAAGTTTTGTGCTGGCAGTGATGCTTGTGACGACGTTGGTGGCGACGCATTCCCACTCCCCATGATCCTCTTTGCTCAGAGACACAAACTGTAAGCTGCCACTGGGTAAGATGTTGTGCTTGCTTCTACTTGGCTTTCCTACCTGGAAATCACACGCAACAGAATACTAACATTAAATATCCTATACGATCACTACCTGAAGTAAATATCTATAAAACGAAAATATAAACTGAACAAAATGGAAGTCTAACGTCAAGTAAAAATTTTTATTTGTGTGTGTGCGTGTGTGTGTGCGTGTGTGTTGCGAGTGTTGATATATAATGTACAGATGTAGTTCCTTACATTCTGGATTGTGAGATGGTTTCCTTTGAAAATATAGAAGTACAGTATTATTTTTTGCTTGTTTTCTTGCCAAGGCCCAATAGCAAAATTATCATCTCAAGACATGAACCTCATGACAGTGTAGGTCATGACTCTTATCCTCCTTGGCCTTCTTGGAACTGAGGAACTAGATTTAAGGTGCATTATATACTATACTACCCTAATCGTTTGATACTTTCAAATTTTGTTAATATTAAATTTCATAATCAAAGGAATGTATATTAATGCACACATTGGGTGCAAAAGCTTGATTTAATGCTACTCTAATGATAGTTACATTCATAACTCATGCAGTTGTGAACTTTTCCAACCATTTGTTTTCAGGGGCAGAACAGCAAAACTGTTCGAAAAGGACTGTCGAGGCAGAAGCAGAAATGGGCACAAGGTTCAGCTACTGGGCCCCTAAAATACCTGTACAGCGCTGATATGAAGTGAGGCATGAGACAAAAGCAGAAGCTGTTGGCACAATGGAGCGAATTAAGGTGCAGTAATCTGAAGAGTTTAGTACAGTTACCTCACATAAAGAGATAGACCTTGATGTACTCTCAGTGACTACTACTCATTCTCTAAACTTGAATAATGAACTTACCTAGGAAGAGAGTGCTCATAGCATTCTAAGAATTTGAGTATAATTCTATAATATACTGCAGAATGATATCGAGGCTGCCTTACAGAAAATGTAGCAGGATTTTAGACTAGACGGAAACAGTGCTGGCAGTCCTCCACTTCTCCACTGGTTATACAGTATGTAATGTTGGGAACAGTGTTGGGGGTAACGCGTTAGAGTACTTTTTTGATGTAACGAGTAATCTAATGCGTTAGGTCCGCCATTTAAGTACTCAGTTATTTAGTTACATTTTCAAAAATGTAATCCGTTATTCAGACAATTTATGTAATCCGTGAGCCAGACAGCAGTGATTCCGCTATTGTGTGTGTGTGAAAGTTGTCCTACAAGCCCCGCCCCCGATAACCCGCACCTTCTCTGATTGATGATGGTAGAATAATTATAACGGTCTTGACTAAAACAACATACATGAGGAATCGCAAAGGAGTTTTTATTTTCTGCAATGGAAAAGTACTCTAACTAGTTACTTTTAACAGAAAGTAGCGCTGTAATGTAACTGATTACATGTAACTGTTGCTGTACCTTTCTCCAGGTGATGGTTGGAATCTCAGGGTCTCCAGAAGCAGCACAAGGGATGACAAGCTCTCTGCCGGCCTCCTGACGGTATTCCCCACCAGGCCTCACGTTAAAGTAAGGGGGGTCCTATAGAGCAGTTGTGAATTATGAGTTATTTGATGTGCTGCAACCAAACAGCCTGCAATCCATTAGCTGGTTCTAAATGGGGGTTGTTTATTTTCTAGTCATGTGTCCTTATCAACTCTGAAAAATCAAGGATGAATAAAATATCAATCTATACAAAAGCACTAACCTTTAGCACCAGAGTGGCCGGAGGGGATTGTCCCATGGTACCTAGAGCATTGTAAGGCACACAGGTGTAGGTGCCAAGGGAGTCTTCAGTGACCTCTGCTACCCGAATGCTTCCATCTGGCATTTGGCTCCAGCCAGGGTACTGGGACACATGAGACACATGGGAACAGATGGCTTTTCAGATTACGTGAACATGCATCCATTTAAACTCACATGATGGAAACCAAATACTAGCAAACTTCCTAACCTTCTCAACTCTTAATGGATATCCATCTTTTTCCCATCTGACAGATGTAACAGGCGGGTTGGCGTCGACTGGGCAGCGTATGATTCCTGGCAACTTCCTCGGGACGTAGATAACCGGTGGCATGTTGAGAACACGAGCGGGATCTACAGAAAGCACCAAAATCTTAATAATAATCTTAATAAGCGCCATGATAGTGCAAACAAGACGGGTTAAAAGAACTTGTTCAGTGACTAGACCATACATAAACTTAAAATAAACTACAAATAACTAATGTGTAACAAAAGAACTTTAAGGCAGAGGTACTTAAACTATAGCCTGCCAGCATTAATGAACGAGAATGTAAGTTATTTTTAATTCTGCTCTGCTATTAAGAAGATGGCTGCACTATAAAAGGATATTAAACAGTGGTTGCACCAATATTCTTTGTTTTTCCATTCAAGGCTTTTACTGTTAACAAGATTTTCAAAATGATAGTACTAAATAAACAACAAAAAAGCAAGGCAGAATAAATACCATGGTATTCCTTCCTATTGTATATTTTTCTATAAAGAGAATCATGAAATCATATCACGCAGGTTACATAAATGCAAAGGAAACAAGACTATGGGTAAAGCACTTATATCCAGCATTATTGACTATTTCCTGTAAGAGAGCCTCCATAGCTCACAAATGTGTTTGTGTTTATTTATGAAACTGCAGCACAAGATGACATTTTTATCATAACATTATCGGGATTCTAAGTGTTGCAATAGAAACATATTTGCAATTGGAAAATGTAAGTTAAAATCCCAACAATGCAACAGCCATGTGTAGAACGTAATCTAAGACAGCAAACCTCAATCTCAACCACAGGTGGAAGGTAAGTAAGTAAATTTCGTTACTGTTACTACCCCTAATGTTAAGTTAGAATTACTGTATTTCAGTAAATATTTCACATATCACTACTTTGCCATGGAGGGTACTTTTTAGCCTTTACTCCACTACATCGTACAGGAAATGTGTATACTTTTACTTCACTGTACTTCTGCATGGCATTTTGTTTTATTTTTACTTTTTTAAAGGTAAAGTGCAGGTTACTTTGTTTTATTTTTACTTTAAATTTTGTATTAATTATTTTTATGTACTTATTTTTTGGGGCCGCGGAACAAATAATTAGATTTTCCATTATTTTTTATGGGAAAATCTGCTTTGCTTTATGAGTGTTTTGAGATACGATCCCATTTCTGGATTGAATTATGCTTGTAATCCAAGGTTCCATTGTATTTGGGTACTTTGCCTACCACTGATCTCAATCACAGCAACACTAACTGATCAAAGCAATATTGTGGGAAAAATACAAAAAATAAAAGCTACATTTAATTATTTGTTGCCATTTAAGGCAACATACTGTAGGAGAGGAAAAATGATCAAATCTGCCATTCCATATACAGTAGGATATGATTTAAAGCATATAGGCAAATATGTCAATATGTCAAAACCACAAGTAAAAAATTTTATCATCTATTTACAAATAGTTTGAACAAACTGCGATGGAATATGGTCATAATCCCTTCATTTTATTCTAATAATATCGTTTTACATTGTGTTAAACATTGTGATTCTAAATTTGGAATTTTTGTCTCACTATAACACTAGTCACGACACGAGCAGAAGGCACTAGCACAGCTGAGAGGAACATACGTAGCTCAGAATTATCCAGCTTATTTATCCACATACGGCATTAATACAGATGGAGGAAAGCGCTTGTGTACTCCACAGAGAGCCTGAAACTAGGACAGATCACAAGACAGGATCGGCATCACACCCAAACAGCCACAGCATGTGTACGTAACATACACCAATTACCCGCTCTGACCTTGCAACCACAATGCAAAACACAGAAGACATCAAACAAACAGAGAAGGAAGATTGTGCGTTAGTGCTTCTAGGTTGTTAGATGTTCAAAGAGCAGGAGGAAAAGCACACTCACACTGCACCGTCAGATAGGCCGAGGCAGAGGGCGAGATGCCCAGGCTGTTGCTGGGGCTACATGTGTATTTCCCAGCATCCTCTGGCTTCACGCGGTAGATGATGAGGGTTCCGTCGATCAGGATGCGCACTCTGAGTTTCAGATCACTGGAGTAAGAGAAAAGAGAACATGTTACATGACTTTAAGTGTCTCGGAGTGTGAAAGAACTAAAACTTAAAGAGGTATAGTAGTGTTTTGTTGTTGACTGCCTTCATAAGAGACCTTTCTTTTCCCAACTAATCAGAGGTACATTAAACAAACAACAACTCTCTCACTCTCGTCTGTAATGATATATCCTGTATACAGGGTCACAAGGAGCCTTAGGGCACAAGGCAAGATACACTCTGACCCCGTCAATCCATGGCAGGGCACACACAAACACACACATGCTCATTCACACACTATGGGCAATTTGGGAATGTCAGTTAGCCTAATCTGTACAGTATGTCTTTGGACTATGGGGAAAATGGGGAGAACATGCAACCTCCATGCACACAGACCCAGAGGAGGGAAAAAACCCGCACAACGAAGGTGCAAGGCGACAATGCCAACCTCTAAGCCAACACGTGCCCCAAACAAACAAACAAACAAACAAACAAAATAGCAGTATGAGGTATCACTTAACTAATTGTAAACTAAGGCAAATCAGTCATTTTTAATAATTTTTTAAAACTCAATCACTGCTTTAGCATACTTTACACTACAATAGCCAAATACACTTGGCACTGATCTTTGAACAAAGTCTAAAACCTCATGTTTACTTGAATTACAACCAAATTATTAATTATGCTTAAACATTTATGAATTGTTTATAAGGTTTACACTTTGTAGGGTTTCAGGTGGCCTGGAGCCACCCTGAATGGCATGCCAACAGGGCAGAAGCATAAGCACTCATACACCCAATCATACACTCCGGCAATTTGTAAATGCATAAAATACAGCTCATGTCTTTGGCATGTGGGAGGAAACCCACTACGAATGGGAGAACATATAAACTTTGCACACACCTCTGTGTGTCTGGAACTGAGATTCAAACCCATAACCCTGGCGGCAAGAGGCAACTGTGCTAATCACTGAGCCGTCATGCTGCTGATGTTTTACATCAGCTGATGTGTTGTTTTTCAAAGTGCTACACCTAATCTGACGTGATTTATGAAACTACATAATAAGCAAAACACAATAAATTACTGGTGCACAGAGAAGGTGTTTAGTCTATGGTCGGGAGATGGCATGTTTAATGATGACAAGCAACTGTTCTGAATGTTCAGGTGCCCTTTAAAGTTGGAAAAGCTGGGTACATGTGGAGGGTATTTTACAGAATCTAAAGTAATCCCACAAAACTGTCACACAAAAAAGTATATTTTGCCAGAAATAGTCAAAACCCCTAATACAAATGGTCGGGGATGCCACAGGGTCAGAGATTTACCCCCAAATCCGTCCAACTTCGAAACAAGTTTGAAGTTGGAAAAAGCAAGTCTGTGGGTGGCATTGCTTCCAAAAAGCAAATATGCGTGTGCCAAGATCTTGTTTTAAAGCTGGAATTTAATATAATCTTGACAATGTGTACATTGAAACAACGCATCAGAGCACAGTACAATGTTTATGTTGTAAGATATACTGCAAACATTAGAAGTGGGACAGGGGGATTATTAGAATAGATAAGAACTGTACTTGGCAATAAGAACAAGATGTATTGCAAATAAACAATTGCATGCTTCCCTGAGCCTGTTGAAGAAGAAACATTCATCTCCCTTTGCCACCATCCAGTACTAGTTTCAGGTCAGTTGGGCCAAAATATGGCAGCATGATAAATAGCATGGAACTACTGTATCTTTAAAAGTTTGTGGACACCTGACCAACACGCTCATACAAGTGCTTGTTGAACATCACATTTCAGATTGACTTCCCCAATTCTGTCATAATGACCTTTACACTCTTCTGGGGAGGCTTTCCAGTGGATGTTTGAGCGTGGCTATATGGAGGTCAGACACTGATGTCAGTCGAGGTGGCATGGGGTGCAGGTGGTTTTTTAATTTATTCCAAAGGTGTTCGGTGAGGCTGAGGTCAGGAATTTGTGTGTGTGTGTGTGTGTGTATGTGTGTCACAAAAGTTCTCTCTCATGTCTTCATGGAGCTCACTTTGTACACAGGGGGACTGGCGCGCTGGAACAGGTTTGTGCCTTATTCGTTCCAGTGAACGGAAAAACTAATGCTATAGCATACTGTACAAAGATGTTCTCTATACCTACCGAGTTTGTGGTAGAACAGTTTGGGGAAGAATCACATACGGATGTGATCTTCAGGTGTCCACCAACATTTGGCCATATAGTGTATTTAAAAAGATCACCTACATTTAATTAACTACTAGACAATTTTTTAAAATTATTATTCATTTAAGAGGAATGCTCACTAGCAATTAAATTCACAGAAAATAATGTTGCATGAACGCAGAGCGTGAGGCAGTATATACTTGAGTATGATTAAAATGTACACCAAATCAACAATTAATGTGAGGAATCTTGTTTAAAACTGAAGTGCCAATCTCATTAGCGATTCCTCCACATATACAACACTACCGCTCAAACGTGTGGGATCACTCGCAAATTGCAAATTGTTTTTGTTTAGTGAAATATTTTCTACATTTTGCAACAATACTGGGGATTTCAAAACTATGAAATAACTAGGTGATTATGTAAAAATAATTAGGTAATTATGTAACAACATGGAAGCCAGTCTTTTTGATAGTTCTTGCAAGAACAGTATTATTAAGTCCATTTGCAAAACCCATCAAGCACCATGATGAACCTGGCCCTCATGAAGACCTTCCCAGCAAAGCAAGACCAAACTTACCTCTGCTGCAGAGGAGAGGTTCATTACCAGCCTCAAAAATCACCAATTAACATCACATCATTTGGACGCCTTCAGCATTGCTTTACAATGTAGACAGAAATAAAAATCAGGAACGACCATGAAATTAAAAAGTGATCCCAAGTGATTTTTGAGTGGTAGTGTACATTCTCATACATCATTCCTTAAACTGGAAAAAAAATCACTTATCTATTTCAGTCTGATCTCAATACTGTAGATGTTTGGCTCTGTGCATGTATAAATGAGCTCGAACACACACATACAGTATCGCATATCCAGAAACAACACTGGGAAACTAGATAGTTACAATCATGAAATCTTTAAAAAGACACCAAAAACAGCATTATAATCATTAAATGCACAATTGTACTGTATATTAAATTAATTTAATGTCTTGTTTAAAAATAACATATCTTATTTCAGATAAAGAAAGGTTTTTTGTATCAGAAGGTTAAACTGAGTGTTAACTTTTGGCTTTTTCTTTCCAGAAGAACAGTATTTCTCTGTGTAGAAGGGTAAAAAAAAAAAAAAACTTCCTGGCTCACTCTCTGACTATCAGCGTGTGTTTTTTAAGCATGTGATGACATAAGCAGACTGTCCCAAGTAAACCTGCTGTGTGAGCTTCTGCGTGTCAAAGCAACACAGCTGCAGAAATCCCAGCCCGTGTTTCAGAAATCATACGTCTTTTGACCTCACATGTCATCTCTAACTGGTGACATGGTGACGTGGTGCACTGGATCATAACTATACTTTTTGAAGTAGACGTTGTCCTCCTCCCAAAACCAGGTATAGGTCAGGTTGCCAGGGTACGCCTCTGCTTGGCACGTGAAGAGCGCGTTCTGAGAAATGTTTACGGTGATGTTTTCAGGGGGCGCCACTATGTATGGAGGACCTAGAAGAAGCATAAGACAGTGCATTAAGCAACGACGTGTTTAAAAATATATAGCTGTGTATTCTATTTGTATTAATATTGGTTTAACCATTAAACTGTATTTATTATTGAGCCATAGGGATCCCACTGGTGCCAGCAGTCTCTTTGGATTGAGTAACAATAAAATTGTAGGATTTAAAGTACTACTGGATATTATTACTGTACTACTGAAAGTAATCCAAATCTTGAATATGCAGTATAACAACAAAAGAAGAAGAAGTAATTTTTTATATATGTATACAATATACATATATGTTTATGCTATACACCAAAGACATATGACATTGTAACAATTTAAACAAGATCTCCCTTTGCTGTGATAATAACCTCTGCTCTTCTGGGAATGCTTACCGTTAGATGATGCCCAATTTTTAATTATTGCTTATAATATTACTTTTGTGGTGGAGGTGGCTCAGGCTTTTAAGGAATAGGGCTGCTCAGAGGACCACTGACAGAAGTCCCGCCACTGCTTGATTGCCACTCTAACTGCCACTGCCACTACTGTCCCGACAATAAGATCGGAGTTGGGATGGGATATTCCATAATATATACAGTACAGTGAAACCTCGGATTGCGAGTAACGCGGTTTGCGAGTGTTTCACAAGATGAGCAAAAATTTTTAATAAATTTTGACATGGAAAACGAACAAGTCTTGGTTTACGAGTACCGAGTATCATGTATCACGTATGCGCTTCTTGTTTTGCACAATGGTTTTTCTCTCTCTTGCGCTGCAGAATTGTGGGTAATCGTCTCTCCTGCTCGGTCTCTTACTGGTATAATCAACATCCGTGCGTAAAACATCTTTTATTTTGTGTTTGTAAGCATGTGTGTACAGTGTGCGTGTAATGTTTCTTATACCACACGTGTGTGCGCGTGTGTAAAGCAAAAGCAAGTCTCATTAAAGAGGTTAAAGATTAAGTTTCTCTCTCGCTCCCTGTATCAGCCTGCCGTTATGTGTGCGCGCACGTCATTGGACACTGTGCCCCTTCACAAACACACACACACACACACACACACACACACATACACAGCGCCTGCGCGCATAAACGGAAACACTTATCTGTCGGGTTTATTTTTACTTTTTTTTAAGGTAAAGTGCAGGTTCATTTTTTTTTTTTTTTTTTTTTACTTTATATTTTGTATGAATTATTTTTATGTATTTTTTTTTTGGGCTGTGGAACGAATAATTTGAGTTTACATTATTTCTTATGGAAAAATTTGCTTTAATTTACGAGT
>JAOTRS010000048.1:10008542-10024383 GCA_028565755.1 Dinotopterus cunningtoni | reverse complement strand
TAGAATGTAGAAAATAAATCACTAAACAAAAACAAAGAAATTTGCAAGTGTTCTAAAACTTTTGAACGGTAGTGTATATTTACATTATGCAGCTCAACCAGAACTTACATTTTTATCTCATTATACATCTGATCAGTTGATGGTTGAGGGCCTTGCTCAAGGGCCCAACAGTGGCAACAGGGTTTGAACCTGGGACCTTCCAATCAACAGGCTTACACCCTAACCATTGAGCTACCCCTGCCCTAAATCCATTAATCATCATGAACCCTGAATTCATCCATCCATCCTAGTCCAAGCAAGAACCGTGGAGGCCAATGATGACCACTGTATTTATTCCCATTCCCTCCGGTCAACACTACGGGCAACTTAGGAACGCCAATTAGCCTAATTTGCCTGTCTTTGGACTGTGGGAGGAAACCGGAAAACCTGGAGGAAACCCAACAGGCACAGGTTGAACATGCAAACAGACCTGATGCGGGAATCGAACCCAGGACCTTGAGGTGCGGGGCGACAATGCTAAACATTAAGCCACCGTGCCGCCGTGAATCCTAACTATCATGTATTAATTCTGATCTTTGTAGTCAATGTGCCAAATGGACTATAGAAGCTTTAAACCTGTCTGATGAAACATAGAACGACAAGGCAGAGAATAGAAAAGAAACAAACTGATTGTAGTTGCTTTTGAATAAATAATAAGGCGAGGACCTCTGGTCTGGGTCAGATAAAGAGTCATGAGTTTGAATGTAGGAACTTCATGTACAGGGCGTTGATTATGTTAGCAAAGATGTTTGTGTATAAAATGGGACAGCTGAGAGAAAGAAATCACCTTTCTCCATGCTGCAACTGTTTGCTGTATAAGACTGGTCCTTCTGCAGAAGTTTAAATAAAACCTTTGTTACTTTGCTCTTACTTGTCTTTATAATGTTTTCAGTATTTCCACCACATGCGGCAGAATGATATACAGCACATATCTTTATAATGTGCAAACACCAAATGTTTTGGGTATAAGCGTTAATTTTATTCATTTTTTTTAAATCAATACAAGATCATCGTTATACATACACATTGTATGTACAGGGTCAAAAATATACAATGCCTAGTCAAAAAAAAAAAAAATGCACTCTCTATAGTGCCATGACCGTGTGGGCCTTTTATTGATATTAGAAAACAAGATATATTAAATTATCAGCCTCTATTTAATGCAATATGTATGTTGTACATCGGAGAAAGAAATCATTGAAAGCTCAATATTGTCATGATGTCATGTTCATAGAAGTGTATTCTACTTCTAACCAAACTAAACATTGGCCTATTAGTGAAATGTTAAAATGATTTTTCACTACTTCATAGATATCTTTTATATCAACTCTATAAAATGTTTTTTTTTTTTCATTTACTGTTAAAGCCTGACTTTAAACATTTTCAGGGAGTTCAGTTAAGTACACCAAGTGAAGTACAGTATATTCATACTGAAAATGTGCACATCAGTATTCAGACCTCAAACAAAACTACAGATGTGTTATTCAGAGATTAGTGCAAGAGTTATGTATACAGGTAGAGCTTGCCAGAAAAAAAATGAGTAAATAAATAAATAATGCAAAAAAAAAAATGTGCCAGATCAAGTCAGGGATGAATTACTGAAGCGGTCTACTGAGCATAGACCAACTGGCTCAAGGTGTCAGGGCAGTCCAAAGTCAGAGCCACCATATAAAGTCACTCTTATAACTACTACTGTAAGAGTGAAAGGTCCAAAAGTCTCCTTGAATAACCAAAAATTTGAAGAAGAAGAAGAAGAAGAAGAAGAAGGAACATCATTACTTCTTCACAGTAAATTTTAGTCAAGTGAGTTTAGTAAATATTATATCAACAAGAAATTGAGAAAAAAAAATCTATTTAGTGATAAATCAGGATTATTTTGTGACGCAATTCATGTGCTTAAATTTGAGTTGGCAGCGCGGTGGTTAAGTGGTTAGCACTGTCACCTTGCACTTCCTGGGTCCGGGTTCATTTCTCTCCTCCACTCTGTATGCATAGAGTTTGATTGTATATTATATTCTCCCTGTTTTCTCTGTTTACTCCGGTTTCCTTCCACAGTTCAAAAACATGCAAATTAGGTTAATTGGAGTTCCCAAATTGCCAGAAGTGTGTGAATGTGTGTGTGCCCTGTCATAGATTGGCCCCATCCAGGGTATACCCCAAGTCTCCTGGGATAGGCTCCAAGCCCCTGCGTGGTGATATAAATGATAAGTGAGAGTGAGTGAATTTGAGGTCGTAAAAAATGTTCCTGTTCCTCTAAAATCCTACATGCAGAGCTTTAAACTATTCACACATTTTGGGAGCAAATTATTTGTTAAGATTGTTTAGAATTGTAACAAAATCTGGGAAAAAATGTAATATTCAATCAGGATTTTTATAAAATCGTGATACAGGATTGCAATACAAATGGAATCGGTACCAAGGTATCGTGATAATATTGCACTGAATGGTCGCTGGCGATTCCTATCCCTAATATCAACATAGCTGCTTACTTAATAATGCACTGAGTTACAGAAAGGAAGTTACATCATCATTTGGAGCAGCCAAGAAGAAAACCATGTAAGTTCTGACTCTGTCTTACATTTCTTGTTTTTTTTGTTTTTTTTTACACTACTAATGCAAAGACAATGCTATTTCAAATTGAATGCATGTATGTCAAGGTCAGGACATTGACCACATGGAGGCCTGTAGGTTCTGCTTTCCATTTAAGTGTGATAATTGGTTAAATTTTAATACAGCCTAGCAAAACAGACCAGATGTTTTAATTATAATTATTTCTGATGTCATTACAAATGGATAAAAATATCCTTGCAAGAACTGAACTACTCCCATGAGCCTGATACTGAAGCACTTCATCAGGCAGCATGCTAAGGCAGAGCTGGCGTCTAAAAATCACAATAGATATAGTCTTTTATAATGAGCTGCAGACTGATGGTAGTAACTACCCTAAAGATGCCGCTGTGCTGCATTGGCTCATTTCAGGAGAACTGAAATTGAAAACGAGACCTCATTTCTAATTTAAAATGTGATGAAGAAGCACCCAAATAGTGAGATGATCAGTTCTTTTACTACTCGCTGCTTTCCCATCAAAAATCAATTTATTTTTATGTGAGTCGAAGATTTGCTGGTGGGCTTTTGTTTTTTAATCATGCTAGGATGGAACTGTGAGAGCGGTGCAGCAGAAAAGCGCTTGGTCTCTCACCTGGAGATTGCAAGTTCAACTAGTCTACAATGCCAGAGCCATCGATAGCCAGGAGGCATGGCGTATTCTTTCGTCAAGTCAATCAAAATGTCAGTCGGCAATCTGTGACCTCATGTATGTGGAAAAAGACAGATCTTTTGTCTGAATGTTCAAGAGCTCCCTAAAACAGCAGGAGCAGGTACGGAAAAGAAAGAGTGACTGGATGTCTCGGAGAAGGTCCTAGAATTCATCTTCCCTGGTTGCTAGCTGATGTGTGATAGGAGACAAATAGCTAGTGGGTGGAAATTGATGGGAATTAAAGTACCCGTAGGGTTGTATCTAATCACTTGTCTTTGATTTGTACGGTAATCTCACACAAATGGTATCATGGTATGGCATCCTTAATACGATGATGTTGCCTCCTCTTTCTAGGGCTCCACAATCTTCAGTTTGAATTTATGCATAACTTGCTTACATGTCCTAGTTTAGAAAATCATGCAGCTCCTGGGATACTTTCCTTACGTCTGCCACCAGATTTGGCACATCCACATCGCTGATGTCACTGATCTAAGTGTGTCTTTCAACACTTTGTGTGTGTAATTCTTTCCTAGCACCTACAGCAGACATGGGATAATTAATGTGTTATGCATTTTTAACAGGAACAACTGGCAGGTTGGAAACAAGCATCTCACATGGTTTGTGCTTAGCAGGAAAAATCAATCTGAAGCTTTAAAAGTCTATTGATCGGAAAAGAAATCAGATTTTACATCTCGTTATCCGGTATGCCTAATGTATGTGGCACATATTTAGCAATTCAAGGAATCTAGATGTTGAAATCGAAATAAACCGCATGCCAGTTTGAACATTTTGGTTTTTACAATGTTGCATAAAATTGATGGGAAAAAAATGTTTAGGTGGACCTCCAGGACAATGGCACTCAGACTGTAAGCAACGACTTTCCAACTCACCAGCATACTCCGGATCCACATGAGGAGGATAGAAGCGGAAGTTGATGAAAAAAGGGATAGGCACACCAAACTTGAACCACTCCACCACATAAGGGGTCTGCTGGCCGTTAAGGGGGTGGCTCACATCACATCCCAGAACTACGCTCTCTCCTGCACGGGCCGTCACAAACTGGGGCTCCTCTCTCACGCCGTGGACACCTGGACGCAACCCGACATACAAGAAGGGTATTACATCAAATGTACATTTTCATACAGATAGCAAATATTGATCATTTCAATAACAAACTAATTATGAAACAATTTCACCAGAAATTGTGAAGTAGGGATGCAATGGTCCGCCATAGCAACAGATCAATGGAGTAGCCAAGACTACTAAGAATAAGAATAAGTATGGCTAAAAATACTTTAAACAGACTTACAGTATAGTGCTTGGCCTTAAGTAAACTATAGACTTTAATAACATACAATAGTATTTTTGGTGTTAGGGCTTTGCTGATCTCTTCTGCATTAATCTGTGTCACGCTGGTGTGTTCCACTTCTTCACTGTCTATTGTTTAATAGCAACAAATACTGAAACACAGAAACATTTTAAACTGCACTTACAGTTTTATTGATTTAACAAATTGTACCATGTTAAACTTGCTTTAGTTGTTGATATGCACTGGAAAAATAAATCTATCAATCCCAATCATGCTCCTTTTACAAAGTATGTTTAAGCACTCTCAAAAATCTACATACTGTAAGCATAAATCATGGGTTCACCTGATCCAAACAGATGATATGCTTGACATTTCTCCGGAAAAAAACTCTCAACTGAGGGGCTTCTAATATTGGTCTAATAGGTTTCTATCCTATTCCCTTCCTTCTCTCACACAGATGCCTCATTCTCTGCAAACCTGCATTATACACACCATTATACAAACCATGCAATCAGGAATAAAGACCCTCACTTGAATAACCATTCTGACCTTACCTCCTGAACTGAAAAGTGCTTACAAATATCCCTGAACTTATCCACCAAAAAGGTTTCTGTTTATAGCAAACTTAATACCTGCTATCACAAGTAAAGATCTCCATCATTACGGAGTAGATCATGCACAATGCCTCCTACTCTAGATGTACTCTAGAGGCATGCATGCTGTCAAACTGTGAAAAGGTCACTTTCCCTCTCGCTCTGAACTCACTAACTCTGTCCAAGACTTTAACATTGATGTTAGTTATCATCATGAATTCAAGCATCATTATATCGCTAGAGAGGCTCTAGCAGTAGCTGCACCTTTCAAACATCCAACCGTACACATTGACACTGATGTCAGCAGCAATCAAGCTGACATCTCTAAATGACTTTTCTAAACGATAGTTGGCCGCAATGACCTTGACCTTCATGCCAGTGGTCACTGCTGTAGTTATGTTGCTGAGGATCTTAACCTCTAGCAAACCACATGCACACACAATCATCGAGCAATTTGAAAATGCCAATCAGCCTACAATGCAAGTCTTTGGATTATAGGGAAAACCAAAAAATACGTGGAGGTAACCCACCAACCACAGGAAGAACATGCAATCTCCAGTGGATACTGGAGAAATCTTTTAAAATGATGTCATACTGTACGTGATTGATATATACTAGCATTAGTACCCAAGAGTTTGAAGAAATAGTTAAAAGGTCAATGCTAAAATAAGCTGATCAGCTTTAATGTAATAAGTTATACAGTTAAACCTTGATTTGCGAGCATAATTTGTTCTGGAAGCGTGCTTGTATATCAAAATCATATATCAAAGCAAAATTTATTAAAAAATTTAGCTTGTCTTGCAAAACACTCACAGACCAAGTTACTCGCAATCCAAGGTTCCACCGTATTATTCTTTCAAGTTGGAGCCCACATCCATGTCTGCCAGTCTTTCTGTATGGCAGAACTCTCTGCCTAACTTACTAATACACAGAAATATACAATTTCGTAAGGTTAAGTATCTTACACCTTGTTTACATTAAGCTGTACTTCGTTCTTCAGCCAAATGCGCTAACTGTTCGGTAATTGGAGAATGAATCACAAATAAGAAATCAAAAAAGTAAATCGGATAAAGATTAAGTTTTGTCTTAAAATTACTCCAATAAAATATTAACTAATCCCAGTAAAAATATTCAACTTAGCTTTTCTAATTAATACTGTATCTACTGGTGCAGGTGTTTGTTTACATTGAGCAAGTAACTTATTAGTAGCTTATTTTAAAGTAGATTATTAAATCCGCCACATAACGGTTCATAACATCGTTTTTACTCAACATTTTGAGCGCATAACACTAGGCTCTCAGTTCGGGTATTTTACATGCCCTCACCTCAGACTGCTGGTTATATGTTTGCTCTAGTAACCCATGTTTTATCTCATAGTGGTGATGCACATAGCTTCTTTTTATTAGCGCCATGGTTTCAGAAAATATGAGACAAACAAGTTTTAAAAATCCCGCAGCAAGAATTAACATACAGTGATCTGTCATCTTTGAAGGTTCAGTTTTCATAGTGTCCTTCTCATTTTTGTGTGCTTAAAAAAGTGCTGAATTGATTGGCTCTGCTGAATGACACACATAGCCACGCTCACCTCAAGGGAAAAAAGCGCTATATTAGTTCAAAAAAGCGCTGGCTGCTGTGACATAATCTGGCACAAAACTGGTCATAACTTCACTTCTACTCAACATTTTGATTTTATATATGGTGCAGGTGCAACTTCAGGCAGAGACCAAAGGACTGGCAAGTATCATTAAATTCTGTTGAGCCAAAAAAATTGTTTTTCTGAGACTGGTTTGAGTTTGAAAATGTATGAAAAGAGTTCTGAGTGAGTTCTGGCCAATGTACAGACAAAACCAGACGAATATATATATTTATACCTAAACATGTTGTTAACTTTAAATTTTCTTGTTGAGGTGTTGGGTGTATCTGAGGTCAACCTCTTGTTGGGTCGTGAGGTTGACAATTCTCACCACCTAGGATTATTTCTCATTTACCATGTAAAAGCGATTGACCAGAAATTTGATTGACGGGCAATTTTAATTTAACTTTAACAAAAAATATCACTAATCAAACCACTTATATTAGTCAGGTATGAATTCCCAAATGCATGGATTCATCCTAACAGGGGTTAGAGGTTATTGTTAGGGTTGCTTTTATTGTTAAAATGTTTAGTTAAAGTAAAATGTAATCATAGATTGAAAAAAATCTGCCAATTTCAGAAACAACTGGATCTTTTTTTTCATAGGCTGACAGTTTTCTAACTGTTCATCTACTAGCCATTTGTCTTTGCTTAAGAGGTAGCACACAAAAGTCCCGTTACATTAATGAGATTACACGCAGCATGTCAGAACAATTAATTGATCACTTCCAAATTCCTCAGATTTTACTAGGAGTGTTCAAGTCAAACTGGCACTTGTAATGAAATTTCTTGTGAATGAAGGGGTACAATCGATAGACATTTACATAAGACTTCAAGCACAGTATGGTGATGAGACTCTTAGCCTCAGTAAAAAACACTGTGCAAATGTTTTAAAGAAGGCTTTACATCTGTGAATGACGATGCTGGCCGAGGTCAGTCTCATTAAGTTATCCCATCAATTCTTAAAAATCGCTGGATAACTGGAAATCGCAGGATTCTGTGAATATCAGTTGATTTTGAGAAGAATCTGTCTGTGGGAACTGTACACAAGCTTTTACCAATACCATGTGCACATTATAGGAACTGAGCTGGGAGTTATTGCCACATCCATGGTACAGTCCTGACCTCACTCCAAGCCATTTCCACATGTTTGGGCCAATAAAGGAGCTCCTGGGAGGCCAGCGTTTCACATTAAGTTCATTCATGGTTCTGGTGTACTGAGAAAACTTTCTATCTTTATGGTATCCAAGCACTAATAAAATGGATAATATATAGCGAAATAAAGGAAATATTTACTCTCATAACTGTGTTCTATTATTCTGCAACATCAGAATAATAAAAGTCCCAGTTTGACTTGAATGCCCCTCGTATTATAAAGGAAGACTGCTTACTGCTGACTGACATACAGTACAGTCACCTTTCAGCCCTTTGTGTAAAGCTAAAGGTCACTGTACCTGCCTTAGCAGCAAAATGTAAAGCCTTAGGATTGACTTTTTGTCCAGTTGTTTTCATTTTGTAGCTTGAGAATGTTCACTTCAGAAGAATTTAGAACACCTTAACTACTACAGTAAAATGGGGAAAAACTGCTGACAGTGTGCTCTTGACTCCTGAGATACTTCAACACACTATTAAGATAGCAAAAACCTTACCATTTAAAGTAGTGCGGAAAATTTCAGAAGGCCACCAAGTCTAGGAACATAGCTGAGAATAAAAAACACTAAGAATTCATATATTTGTGTTGCAGTAATAGGGCTTTTTCTGTAGTAGAAATTATTTCCCCATCTTCTTGCGTAAGTGCTGCTATACATCAATTAGTTGTAGTATTTACCAGTTTAATCTTCTTGTTCTAGGGAAATAGGTCACTTTATTAGATTTTTTTGCAGCACAGCTTTTAGACAGAAACAGAACAGATTTCATCAAATTATGTGTGGGGCCCTGAGCTTATTGTGACAGTACAAGTGTGCAAATACAAAAAGCCAGACACAAAAAAAAAAACAACAGTTTAGTCATAATGAATGGCCATGGGGAAGTATGCACATTCTCATAAACTCCTGCACATGGCATCAACCTCACAATAAAGCCCCCTTAGCCCCACAGATAGGGTACATGCAGGTTTAGGCTTGTTAATATGTAGGCATCTTACAAACTAATTGGCTCACTGAATGAAATGTCAGCAGATGAATGTATTGTGCGTACATTATATTAATAATAAATATTGTGTATCTGGGATTGAAACAAACGCAATTACAAATGAAGAATTGCACAGACCTACTGTAAAAAGGCATTGTTGTGAGCGCCAACAGTCGGTTTAAACTGAAGCAGCCCTGCAGGCCAAGGTTTCACATTCTGAGCCTTGGCTGACCTGGTGGGAGCGATCACCATTTCATCCATTCATTTTTAGGCACAACAAAGTCAAATATCCACCTTTAGCAAATATCCAAATTCCCATCAGTCATTCTGTACATTAGCACTTCAAAAATGTGTCTATTGTAAGCAGTGCCAAACAGCATGTTTACTAGAGATTAAACTATTTATTACCAGGAAAAAAAAATATTCAGTTACATATTGTGATACATTTGTTTTTGCAATTTATGTATCAGCATACTGACTCCAAAATCAATTTTTTAAAAAGGTTTTTAATTTACATATGTTTGCATTTGAGGGGGTAAAATGTTGCCATTCCTCCGGATTAGTTATATGACCAAGTTGATATTCTGAGGGACAAATTTAGATTACACAAGTCACCTGCACTGATTGTAAGGCTGCCAGAATTTTCCTTTTAAGTAAAACCATAAGAGATGTCTATTTCAACAGCATCTTGACCAAGTAGTGTACAGGGACCACCATGGGACAGTCAAGCATAGCCAGCGGGGTGATTATGAAATAATCTCAGGCTTAATGTGTTCTATTGCTAAAAATTTCTGGAACTGAAAAACAATGTACTGTTGTAATGTAATGTACAGTAATGTAATGATGTACATTACATTACAACCAAGGCGGGCAATATGATTTATTTTACAATTAAAGGGGTCCTTGGGAACTAAACATTTGAGAACCACTAAACTACACCACCACATTTAAACACGTTTGTCTTTAAGAAAAGACTTAAGAAAGCAAATTGATTTTTTTTTTCAGGTAGAACGTCAGTTTGATTTGACTTTTGGCCACTGATTTTCAATTTGATTCAATAGCACTAATGTCTATTGTCTGATTTGTCTCATGCAGCTATATTTCATAAAGGTTTTAAAATATTAAAAACTCCTAAAATTATCTAATAAACATTGAAATAATGTGGCGGAAGTAATGCACCAATTGCTTATAACTTCAAAAGAATTAAAAGGCATATTTATTTAAAGCGAGAGTATTACTTACAGTAAGTACAAGTACTTCACAGAATATTCGATTCAAGATTTTATTTGTATAGCACTTTTTAACAGTAGGCTTTGCCAAAAAGCTCCTTTACAGAAATATATATTCTGGATATAAATTAAAACGTATACATTTTTATACAAAAATAGATATGGTTTGTATTTTCTGCAAAAGCTGTGGTGCATTTTCAAGGAAATTGTCAATTTTGACCCTTCGATTCACTGCATCAAATCAACCAACAATAGGTTTAGTGAAATGTGCAACAAATACAACATGAAAGCAAAATATTATTTACAAAGACAAATACATCAATAAAATGGATTAAAAGGAAAATTAGCTTTAAAATTGTATTAGTAACAATAGGGCAATTTTCAGAATCTTATAAAACAGCACTTGATGTTATCGTGTTGGCAGTTGAGTGTGCAGATGAATAAATGCAGCACAAAGATAATAAATCAGGTCAGGAATGTGTGTGACGTTAAGCAAATGAAACAACTGTACTCTTAATTAGTTACATTTCCAAAAAAAAAAGCATGCTTTTATCTCCATACTTCTTTAGATCTTTGACTTATTTACAGTCCTGTACATACAAGTTTCAAAAGTCAAACTTGTTCGTAAGTCCAACAAACACTGTCTAGGTGCTAGGATAATAACACAATTGGCTATACACAGTATATACAGTACAGTGTTCTTTAGAATCGTGCAATGTCTACTATCTTTTCACCTCGCTCCATTCTCTTAATTATTTTCTCTTTTGTCTCCATCGCTGTTGCTCGGCGCTTCTTAGCAGTAACAGCTTTATCGTCACTGCTTTTACACTTGCATCCGGACATTCTGGGCTTATACTGCACATGCAGAGGATGCACACTGCAGGTACGCGACAATGTACGCCGGACATGTGATCTAACGTTTGTGAACCCATGTTTGTATACTCGAAAGTTCGTATGTCCAGCTTCCAACAAACCTAAATCACCTATTCACTTTATTAGACTTTCATTGTCAGGCTGGCTGTAACTGAAAGAGAGGAAATAAACGAGACCTTAAGAAGAATCTAAGAACTGAGGTGGGCAACCACTCAGAAATACTATTGCACAACTGCTCGACCATAGTTGGTCTTTTCAAACTATATTGTGAATATTGTAGGCTCCCAAATGGTGCAATTGTCTTAAAATGACAGGAAGGCTTATGCAATTATTAGTGCCATTTAGCACCCCTTGATGTCTTTAGACCATTTTATGACCCATTAACCGTGCTTTAACAGAACAGCTTCATGAGCGCTAATAAGTCAGTAAAACTCTATTATCAGTCATTTGTATTGGCCAACCTGTAATTATTTCAAGCCTTACTCCACAGTTAGGAATTCTTAATTACTTTTTATACTGATTTCACTTTCTATATACTGTATATAGTAAATAAACAATGATAACTATTTCTAAAACAAACTAATTGGTCTCCTCTTCAATATTAACGCTTGTTTCACCTTATAATACTTATTATATACTGTAATACTATTTGCTACTTTCTATTTATCCCTCATTGAGTCATTTTTAGGATTTCCACATACATTAATTACATACGAACTACAACATTTCAGCATAAGGAAAGGAAGAAGGAGGGTGTGGAACCTGCTATCAACTGCGATCCTCAGACTGCAAGGCAGCATTTGACTTGCAACACAGAGACACATTGGGAATCTGCAATCATGCAGCGAGGGAAACAAGAGATGTGGAAAGAAATACAGAGAACCGCTCAACTGCCTGGATCGCTGATGGATCTGTATGTAAACACCAGCTTGTCTTTGGTAAAGGTCATTTAACACGAAAGAAACTGCAATAAGTCAGGGCAATGCCGGCAACACATGCTCTAAAGAGACAACAGGATGAGTGAGGGATCGAATCATACCTGTAGCACAAAGTTTTAGACATAGATTAAGAGGAATATGCACAGGGGCAGGTGCTCCACCCTGAAATCTCTTTCATGTCTGTGTCATGAAATGTCAAGTCATTTACTATTAAGGCTGTGCAGTATGACAATTTGATACTGATATTAGAATATATAAGCACAATTATGCTTTTTTCTTTTCTTTCTTCACATATTAAGTGACTGCTTTTGCTCATCAATAATCTCTGACTCTATAATGGACTCTTAATAAATGACTCTATAAAAAAAGATATTTTTACCGTACGGTACCACAGGTATTGAAGGTGTTGATTAATGTTATATAACAGCAGCTGGTTTCTATAGTAACAGCTAATTTACAAAGACTTGTCGATATGGACGACAAGGAAAGGATGTTTCCTTAAATCCAGAGGAGATGGTTATTGAGCATTTCTGCAAGGAGTCTCCTATGTCAGTGATTTGTAACATGTCATACGTAAAGTTGTCTGACACGAGAACGTCTTCAGTATGGTGAACTTTTCTCCTTATTCACCATGACAAGCTGTATTTTTTTTTTGCATTATTAACTGTATTAGAAACAAGCTGCTGTTATATAACATTAATCAACACCTTCAACACCTGTGGTATGAGGTAAAAATATCATGGACCGTTATAGAGAACAAACTATTATAATGTCCTGTTATAATGTAAGTGATAAAGCAATAAGTAACTAAGTTGTTTTGTGAACACATAAAAATAGTTATCATTAACAAGTGTTATAAGAAGCAGAAAATGCTTCAGGATGTGCTGTTATTGGAAAGTAATTATCCTAGTGATTATGATCTTACAACAGAACACTCGGTCCCTACATAATCACCCACCCCAGTTATCGTATTACCTCATGGAACATTTTTTTTTTTAGCACACACAGCTAATTTATAAATAAGTGGAAAAGTGAAAAAAAAATCTACAGAATTCCTAAAGAACAAAGAGGGGTCGCCACAGCGGACCACAACTTGGCACAGGTTTTATGCCTGATGCCCTTCCTGATGCAACCCTCCCATTTTATCCGGACTTAGGACCAGCACTGCATCCATGATAATAATAAGAGTAATTTGTTATTTTAATGCAATGAAATTGCTATACATCAATCAATATTTAGTATAAAGTCCTTCATTCTTCAAAACCCGCTGGCTCCAGCTGGGCACAGATTCAAAGAGACGTCTGCAGTACTCTGGTGTCACTCGCTCAATCCATGTCTGCTTGATTGCTTTCTAAAGATGTACAGAAATTTGCCACTGAAGTTCAAAATTCATTTGAGAATTCCCTAGTCTTAGCCATTTTTTGTGCAGAGGACAGAATTGACATCCTATAGAATTTTAGTACCCAAGGGAACCTAGTACCTGATAAGCATTAAATAAAAATTGACTTCCTGGTTAGTACTTTGACACCACAAGTTCCACCTCGTTCATTTAAAAAATAATAATAATAATAAATGAAATAAAAAGAATTAAATAAATAAAAAAGTGGCGCAGTGGTAAAATGCTCGCCCTATCATGTGGAGATCACTAGTTTGGTTCCCGGGTGATGCTGTAGCCTCTCGCAGCCGATAGACTTTGACCCTCCCTGACTGCTGGTAGTAGCCTTAATGTGGAAGCCCCCTAGTGATGGGTGGGAATTGGATACAACTAAAAAAAATAAAAAAATTAATTAAAAATAAATTAGCGGAAACTTAATTAGAACCTCGGTCAACTAAATCATATAATAATAACAAGTTAAATGTAACATGCATTTTTCAGATTTGATAGCAGTGTTAGAACATAGACATCTCAGAACTACGTCGGAATTCTGTAGAACTTCTGATTCATAGCAGAGGGTCTACAGATTCCGATGGCAGGTCTAAAGACTTGTATAGAAATAAAAATAAAAATTCTATAGGCATTTTTAAAGAGCCCTATTAAATTCTGTAAAATTCTATAGAACTTTAATTCCAGAGTAAAACACGAGCACTCCTTACTACAGCATGATGCCAAATACCCAAGCAGCCAGAGCCCACATGCTGGCTGACGAGCTTTCCTATTAAGAAACGAGAGCCTACGAACCACAAGAATTCTATTAGTGCACTCACTTTAGAGGTCATGTTTTATTAAACTTGAACCAAATTGTGTTAAGATTGCATCATACATATTACAATATCATCTTCAGCATAGTAACTTCAGCACAGGATAAAAAATAAAGTTAGTAGAGTAGTACAGACACCTCAGGGACACCAGATGGTCAGTAAGTCCTTTGAAAACGAAAGACATGGTCATTTTAGCAGGGTCACTGATGTCCATCTGATAGACTCTGCACCATGTTCTCTTCCCACGAACTCACCCCATCTGGAGCCTGGTGTCCCTGAACCTCACAATCTGTTTCGAGCCTTAACATGCGCTGTACGGCACAATGCATTGACTAGTCTGTTCCAGGCACTGGGTAGGAAAGAACTTGTTCCATTTTGGACATTATTGTGATTTGTGTGTGTGTGTTGCCACCCGACAGCTCCAAGATCACTGGTTTATGGTTACTGTACTGTCTATTAGCTCCTCAAATGTTCCTTTTGTCTGTGTGAAAGTTTTATAGGTTTTCTGGTTTCTACCCACCTTGCATGTCAAATCATGTTTGTAGCATGTCACATATCAGTAATTTAGTGCAATTAAGACAGCAGACATGGGCAAGATGATCTGCTAGAGTTTAAACAGAGCTTCAGGGAGAAAGGTGATTTAAGTGACTTTGAATGTGACATGGTTGCTGGTGACAAGATGGACTCATCTGAGTATTTCAGAAACTGCTGATCTGCTGGGAATTTCACTCACAACCTTCTCTAGGATTTAAAAAGAAGGGCCGAAGAAAAAAAAGATCCATTCATCAGTAGTCGTCTGGGTAAAAAATGCTTTGTTAATGCCAAAGGTCAGAGGAGAATGGTCAGGCTGGTTTGAGCTGATATGAATTAAAAAGTCACTCGAATAACTTTAAATAACTTGTTACAACCGAGGTATGCTGAAGAGCATCTCCGAAAGGAAAACACATTGCACCTTAAAGCAGATGACCTACAGCAGCACCAGATGCCACTCCTGTCAGCTAAGGAACAAAAGGAACAATTTGCAGTTAGTTTGCGGCTAGTGGTGGTGTAATTGTGTAGGGATATCTTCTTAGCACACTTTGGCCCCCTTAGTACCAATTGAGCATCGTTTAGATGCCATAGCCTGTCTGAGTATTGTTTACCATGTCCATCCCTTCATGAATACAGGATAACTTAGATGTCACAAAGCTAAAGTCATCTTAAACTGGTTTCTCGAACATGACAATAAGTTCATTGTAATTGAATGGCCTCCATAGTCACCAAATTTCAATCCAACAGAGCACCATTGGAATATGCTGAATCTGCAGCAACTGTGTGAAGCTATCATGTCACTATCTATACCATGAAAAATTAAGGCACTTTTTTAAGGCACAAAAAGGGGAATCTAACCAGTACTAGCAAGGTGTACCTAACTGTATGTGCATTCTTTGTATGTTCAGGGAATGATGGCCAGTTTGACCCGTTTAAAAGTTTGTAGACCTTTATTATGGTTACAATATAAATTTATAATAAATGTAAAAAAAAATGTTTTTTGTTCACTTTACTGTTGCGAAAACCTACAGTACCAAACTGTGACTTCACAACTGAGGTTCCTTCCAAACCATAACTGTTGTGTACCATTAAACCTCTATTAGACTTCCTA
>JAOTRS010000048.1:9959857-9972418 GCA_028565755.1 Dinotopterus cunningtoni | reverse complement strand
CACACTCTCGTCTTTACAGCCCCCCTCCAACCCCCTCCTTCTCTCGGCTTCCTACACACATAAAGTGAAACATGACAGGCTGATACAGAGAGGGAGAGAAAAAATGGATTTTTAACCTCTCATGAGACTTTCTTTTTATTTACACGCGCGCACACACGTGTTATAAGAAACAGTACACGCGCGCTGTACACACACGCTTACAAACACAAAATAAATGTGTTTTACACATACACGTGGTCACACTGTTATAGTAAACAGTACACGCGTGCACGAATGTTGATTATACCAGTGAGAGACGAGCACTGAGACCCAGCAGGGGAGACGATTACCTACAATTCCGCAGCGCAAGAGAGAGAAAAACCATCGGCTCAGTTGTGATCATGTGACGCTCAGCCTCAAAGCAAGAAGCGCATGCGTGATACATAATACTCGGTACTCGTAAACTAAGACAATGCTCGTTTTTCAAGTCAAAATTTATTAAAAATCCTTGCTCGTCTTGCGGAACACTCGTAAACTGTGTTACTCGTAATCCAAGGTTCCACTGTATATTTTAATACTGTATTTTTACAGCAGGTTAAAGCTGTTAATATCTTTTAGTGATGATCATGGTCCTGGGAAACCCACTTTTCTTTTTCTTTTTCGTAGATATCACTTGAAGGATGTGATTGTGGGGAAGATCTACTTCCTTCTTGTGAGGATAAAAATAAAGCACATGGAGATTGATATAATAAAGCGAGAGACAACAGGCACAGGACCCAGCGTATATCACGAAAACGAAAGCATCGCCAAATACGAGATTATGGATGGAGCACCAGCGAGAGGTAAAGCAAAGGTGTTTTAACCTGATGTTTAATATACATTTTTTTGAAAATGGTGGTGAGTGGTGGCCTGGAAGGGAAAGTCCTTCATAGGATAAAATTTGGAGCTTTTGTACTAATATACTAGTATAGTGCAACTCTAGAGTTGTTACAGAACTGAACGTTTCTCTTTCAAAGAGCCTTTATATTAAAAAGAGAAAACGAGAAATTTGCAGTTAACGATTCTATTCTTACTGTGGCGCAGGAACTCCTTATTCACTGCCTAGCCAAAAAAAGTTGCACACACTAACTTTGGTTTTGGTTACTGTGTGCAATGTGGTGGCCAGTTCATTTGTGAAAATATTTCCTCATTTACCCAGAATCAGTGATTTACAATTTGAGTCATGGAATATGCCTGTGCCATCAGGGAAGGAAAGAAATGCATAGATGGTATAATCTGGTCATTCAGGTCGTCAGCTGACTTCATTTTATTGCCTCATAACTTTGCTGAGCCTAGATCCGCCCAACTGAAGCAACCCCCAAATCCATAACACCGCCTTCAGAGGACGATATGCATGATGTGTGCATCACTTTATGCTGTTGACTTCTTACCCCGATGCACCCATGGTATAGGGTCAGTGTGGACTTATCAGACCACATGACCTTTTTCCATCGCTCCAAAGTCCAATCTTTATGCTCCCTAGCAAACTGAAGCATTTTTTCTGATTATTCTCACTAACAAATGGTTTTATTATGGCTACAGTGTGTGCACTTAAATGCTTGATGAAGTCTCTCAAATTTTTAAATATTTTCTGACCACATTTCTCCTTCCAGGTATATATAATGTGTTACACGGTTCGTAATCCAAGTACAATTCTTTAAGCGGTTTTCTTTGCATGATGCAGGCCAATATTTTGACCTTTCTCAAACAGGGGAAACGGGGGTGTTAAACTGGTTCTGTCCTTGCAGAAAGAAAGATTAACAATTTGAACTTGACACCAAAGTACACAGACAAGGCTATACCACTAACAAGTCAAACTCTTGTGTATGCCAAAATACCCTTAAATTATATATTTTAAATATGAAGGAAGTTATTGAAGAAAAACTAGTTGACATTTTTTGGATCATTTCCAAAATGCAATCAGCTCACCTGCTGATTACAATAGCTGTGTTTACATGGACCATAATATTCCACTCACAATGGAATAAGGGCTCAATCAGATAAAATAAAAGTGCATCCTGTAAACACCTCAATCAGAATAGTTGGACCTTAGGTGATGGGGACATTAGGTGATGCAACGAGTTTCTGAGAAGAAAGTTTAACTTTTGTTTAGGAAGGTTTAAATCTTGATCAGTAAACTCTGTGAGAGCAACTTTCTCTCGATCTTTACTTCTGACTTTCATCAATTGGGTTTTTGGCCAAGGAAAGGGCACTGACTGGCTTATATTACACATGCAACCAATCACAGGAAGCCTATCCTAGATCCTAGCAGATCCACTTTGCATATATCAAGAAAAGTTCTATTGTGATTAAATGTACTATGCATGCCAACGCATATTTTATCAGTAAATGTTCATGTAAACAGATAAGATGATGATTCCAGATTACTTTTCAGAGGTTGCACACTTCTGTATTGTAAATCTTTTTTTTATATACATCATAGGAAATAGTCTAGATACTAGATTTTTGTAATCATCAAACTTCATCAAAAAAGGCTTGAATTATTATTTTTTTAAATAAATTAGGAGAAACAACCTAATTTATAGAAATGCACAATAAATCCTACAAACATTCAACCACTGAGCCTTGAGATGTTAAGACAACAAGTGCTGTAATGCCTGCACCACTCATTAGTGGCGTGAAAAGAATATAAAAGCATTTTAATTAAATATCTTTACGATGTCTTTCCCAGACAGCCCACCCTAACACTTTGTTTGTTGCCTCCTCTAGCAGTTAGAATAGCTGTAGTATTTTTAAAACACGCTGACGTTTCTGTATCTTGGTATCATTTAGGTGAATCAATCCCCATCCGATTATTTCTCTCTGGCTATGAGGTGACGCCCACCATGAGAGATATCAATAAAAAGTTCTCCGTGCGATATTATCTCAACCTAGTCCTGATCGACGAGGAGGAGAGACGCTACTTCAAACAGCAGGTGCAGTATCCTTCATGCTGCTTATAATTTATATATATATAATTTATATATTTTTTACATCTATAGATTGTTTGCAGAGCAAAAGGTCAAATCTATTCAATTCGTTTTACCACTGTAGGAAATCACACTGTGGAGGAAAGGAGACATTGTAAAGAGGAGTATGTCCCAACAGGCTACCATAGCTGCTCAGAGATTTGAGGGATCAAGACCTGCAACTGCGTCGATGCAAGCGAAAATGGACGGCAGTTAAATGAAATGTTATTTGTTTATATATAAAGTCCGGTATGTAGATCCTATGGGATCAGCAGCGCAGGGGTTCAGGATTCATGGGAAAGAAAATCATTTACAAACATCATCCAGGTGCATCATTTTTAAACATGTTAAAGTTTTTCTTCCAAACTTGTTGATTATGAATAAGAAGGTGCTATAGGAGCTTCCTATTCAAAATATTGCTTTTTAACTAACATTTATAAAGTACATTCAGAAACCTTTTATCTTTATGAACAAATGAATACAAATTATTTTTATGTTGTTTGTGTCCTGGTACATGAGCCTCAAGTAAACACTGGGAAATTTATATTTTGCATTGGTGTCAAAGGTTGATTTATTTGAAATTGTTTTAATAATAGGAGTTTTATACACAGTATTGTGAGATTGTCATTTAGGCATCAGGTAGACGCTCTGATTCAGAGCGGCCTACATTTCTATCTCATTATACATCTAAGCAGTTGAAAGTTAAGAGCCTTGCTCAGCGGCCCCAAGAGTGGCAAATTTGTGGTTGTGGGATTTGAACCTGGGACCTTCCAAACCATAGCCTTAACAACTGAGCTACCCCTGACCCTATTGTGCTGTGGTGCTGGAATTAGGAAAGGGGCAGTATGCAGCATTTGGGTAATATTTGGACCTCTATCAAAGAATATATATAAAATTTTACACACACACACTTTAGATCAGTCAACATACATCCATATTTCCTTATTCACTATAAAGTTTGCTAACACGAGTATAAATGTACAGAATGTACAGTACTGTTCAAAAGAGAACAAGTATACCTTAAAAAAAACGAAAGACAAAAAAACAACTATAAAGCCCAGTGCACAGTATTAATGAAACAAAGTCAGTGGTGGTGATGTCTCAGATCCAATTTGTGCAGTCCTATAAGGAATTTTAGTTTAGAATATGAATTACTATGTTTTACTGAGCATCCTGCAGAACCACACGCAGTTCTTTTGAGGACTTTAGAATCAGTTTACTTTTTACATGCACAACCAAGAAGCTTCCATTTTTTTTTTGGCTGAAATGTGGTCGCTTATATATGCTGCTATCTTTTCTGGCATACAAATATTTTTCTGACATTTTATTTTGTGTTGGAGTATTGATTTTGAAAATCAGAAATGTTTTGTGCTAACTCAATAAAAGTCCTAAAAGTAAAAAAAAAAAAAAAGGAAAGCTTCTACTATGAACACAGGATGCCTAAGACTTTTCCACAGTATGGCACAACAATCAGTTACTTGGCAAGGAGACAGGCTTGTAGAAATCTGTTTATTTTCCCATAATTAACTGTTTTGAATGCATGAAGGCCAGGTCCTAACCCTAGGTCAAAATTGTTCTGACTTTTTCTTACCTTGATATTTATACACATTATGATAGTTAATCTGATGTTAACACACAGCTGGGTTGTAAAGGTTACAGCTACATGCAAAACTAACCTTATTGGTGAATACATTTTTAATCAGTTAAAATCTTAACACCAATTAAAAATTACTCATTAACACTCTACTCTCTAAAAAGAGATAACACGTGCTAGGTACATGCATCTGTACGTTCTGGATGTGTGTTTTGTTCATATTGGTCACAGTTCTGATGGGTGAGCCCTTCTTTTCACATAATGCCATTTCCATAGCAATTCTTAGGTTGAGCAATCTTATAATAAAATAAAGCACAAAAAAGTGGTTTACAGGTCAATATGGACTTTATAAACTATAGGAATATTAATTCAGGGCTTGGTTTATTACAGTATGTACATTAAAGTTCAACTTAAAAAAAAAAATCATGTCATAACTTATAGTAGATTCTGTCCTTATAATGGGTCCGTGTCTTCCAAACTTAAAACAAAGTCAAATTCCTCTGAAAAGAAAAGACAAAACCAAAAGTTAGGATGTGAGACACTGCAACCAATATAACCAAAGAAAAAAAAATCTAAAAAAAAATGTGTGTAAACAAGTGTTTGGACTGTTTTTGTTATTTAACATACTTCCAGTGTGTATGAGTACTATATATGTGTGCACTGAAAATTTACACACAATGTGTTTGTAAAAAAATATGTATTCATAAGAATAAACAAGCCAATTAGATTTTACCCCATGTGACATCATATACCGAGAGAACCTCCTCCAGTTAAATACTAAGCCTAACTCCACCCAGTTCTCACCGGATCTGCTGTTCTCTGAGAATTAACCACAGGAACCCTTGATGAAACTGAAGAGGATTTGCGAAGAGGAATAGACGACAATTAAAACCATGGTCCTGGCGAGAGCTAAGTACATCTTACCACAGATATCTCAAAGTTTCGGAACAAATTACTGATGTAGTATTTCTTTCTTAACACCATGCCAGCTTCTACGGCTATATTCATGGCAAGAGTCAGTTTTTGTTATTCAATATTAAAACTAGATAGGATGTTTAAATAAATTTTTTCTAAGAACTTTAAACTAAATTTGGATTTACTTGTAGTACCTGCAGCAGGGTTGGAGGTTCCAGTCTGTTTGCATAGAGTTTGCATGTTCTACCCTTGGTGCTTGGTGGGTTTCCTTCCATTCCACAGTCTGAATGCATGTGGTGTTACCAAACTGCCTGTAGTACAGTATGTGTGGGTGTGCGCGTGTGTGCTTGTGCCTTGCAATAGGCTGGCACCTCATCCAGGTGGTATCCTATCCCACCATAGGCTCCAGGCCCCCCTGTGACTCTACACAGGATGATGGTTGGATGGCTCAATGCATTGGTTGGACTATACATATTGTTTTATTAAAATGTTTAGTCAAAGACATCACGTGTGTAAATCTGAAGTGCACTGGATATAACTAGCAGTCCAGGTATTTACACATGCATGACGAGGGTGTGTGTGTTCAAGTGACCTGTGGTTAGGGGCTGTACTGAAAGCCGAGCTCTGGTGAACAGGGCCATGTTACTGAGCGCTCCTCCACTGGCCTTGTGCTCCAGGTGATATTTCTTCAGCTCGGACAGTGGAATGAAGCGCTTGGTCATCCTCTCAAACTGGACATCCACCTAAACACATCAGACAATCCTATGTAAAAAATTACATGTAAATATTGTCCATGTGTAAAGATAAGAGCTGCATGTGGGAATGTGTTGTATTCTCATTTCTAATTGGTGTTAATTAATTTATTAGTAGTAATGTACTCATTTCTATAGGATCATCTTATATATGGCTTTGTATTGCAGATATAAATAGATATTTTTTTAAGTGTGTTAAAATGGCGAGATGGTGTTTATGTAACATTTTTGAAAGAAGCCTCCAGTTTCAGCCCTTTAGACCAATCAGCTGAAACCGTTTTATCTTACATCAAGAGAATGACTAAAGAGCTAATGATAGGTAATAGATGCTACAGAAACTAACTTGTTTTTTGTTTTTCTGCAGCTTTAAATACACATATAAATGGATAAACAGTCTTATAAAATGTCTTGTTCTTTACTAAATAAAAAAAATTTAAATGTTAATAAAACGCTATAATATAGAAGGAATAAAATATGCTGCTGTTGGAAAATAATGAACTTCACTACCCTAAACTTGCCCTGCTTGTCTGACTACCCTGTTTGTCGTTTCTCTAATAGCATGTCTCAACCTGCTTTATTACTCAAAGGGCACGTACTGTATATTTCAGAATTCACTTTTTAGGTAAATGTGCTTGAAGGTACTGGTCAAATTACCTGCCTGATGTGACATCACTCCAGACAAGAAGAAAAAAAATGGAGGAGGGAGACAATTTGTATAGCCCCTTCTCCAGCTCAATTCCTGGGCCATGTTTTCGGCAAAGTCTCAGTTCCTGTGTTCTTATTGGCTAGAAAAATGCACTTCCACAAATAGGCGTGTGGGTGTCAGTAGTGCCCATGCAATTATAGCTACAAACAGTGTACCTATACACCGAGCTCCCTAACCTGCATTTAATCTACATCAAGCAATGCTGGACCAGATAGTAAAAGGCCCTCAGCCACTACAACAATGGACTGTTCTCTCTGTTGTGGTCAGGACAGTGCTTGTGCTCCCAGATGGCCAACACAGAGACGCTGAGAAGGAGCTTCTTCCCGCAGGCTATTTGGGCGCTCAACCAGAACGCCACATAGAACTGAACTGAACTGATCGGACTTCATTTTGTTTACTTTACACTTACTTCACACTCACCAGACTGCACATTTCTTATTTTCTTCTTTTACACATACAGTGAGGACTAACTTGCACTTTAGAACATAGAATGGACAATGACAGTGCTGTTGTCACACACACATCAGTTTATTTCAAACTTATATTCTTTATATATCTCTAAGTATATAATTACACTTTGCACATTGTGTGTAATTTATATTTTTAATATAGGTAAATTTTAATTTTATTGTAATTTTGTTGTTGTTGGTCTTTCGGCTGCTCCCGGCAAGGGGTCGCCACAGCAGACCATCCGGTCCACACACAAGCTTGGCGCAGGTTTTATGCCAGATGCCCTTCTTGATGCCCTCTCCCATTTAAATTAAATTTTTTTTTATAAATCTGTAAATTTGTAGATTAGTACTGTACATTAAATTCCATTTTTTTATTTGACATTTTTTATTTTTTTAAACTGCAAATTTTTAAAACTGAAAATCTATTCCATCCTATCGTTATAAATTATTATAATATAGCACTTTCACTTAAAATCCTGTGCCTTCTTCATGAATACAGTAAAATATATTTAATTCAACTGATCTGCATCCAGATCGTGAGAGCCTACCATACTCCACTTGGGGTTCTCAGGTTTGCTGGATGGATCATAGTGCACGTCTTTCTTGTCGAACTGTGTATGGTCAACGTACGCTTCCTTTACAATCTGGAACAACAACGACACTTGGTTCGTCTTCACATACATATCAAGGTGCAAGTTAGTTTGAAAGTTTCCACGGTGATCCAAGTTAGTTTGGAGATTTCCACGCAGGACCAATGTTAAGAACCACTGAGTTAGTCTGTATCTTCTTAATTGATACACTCACCTTTATAATACCTGCAATTCCTGGCTCTTTACAGTTGCTGTGGTAAAAGAAAGCCTGCTGACCCACCTTCATTTCCCTCATGAAGTTACGAGCCTGAAAGTCAACAACACAGTCATGCTTTATTAAACGCACATCAATTTGTAACGAAGTAGTAAAACACCAGTTTGATTATGTGACCACCTCACTGTCTTTTACAAAGCTTTTACTGATGCTTTATTCTAATACCGATTTTAAAAAACACTCAATAACTTTCCTTCACAGTGTGCCTAAAGAAATGACTTAATGGCTTTTAATTAGATAAGCGATCAAGGCTTCATAACATAATCTTTTCAAATTTGAAAAAAATTAGGAACAATGCTGTTGTTCTTTTGTCTGCTCCTGTTAGGGATTATTATAGCAGATTCTATTCACATAGTTTGACTTTGGCACAAGTTTGCTACCAGATGCCCTTCCACTAAGGGGGCCCTGCAAACTCAGTGGAAGAAAATTACAAAATGAGATCATGCTTAACGCTACATAATCGTTGTGAAACATGTCCATACTTTTTGATATGGACAGATTTAAAATAAGCAATAAGGTTACGTTTAACATTGATTAACTTGGGGACGTTTTCTGCAGGGAGACATTTATTTAGCATTTATACATGGGCCACTCACATCAAACCAGGACGTGATGAATTTTTTTGTGAATTAAGCCGTGAAATTAATTGACATTTACAGTACGGTGATGAGACTCTTAGCTGCAGTAATGGTGCAAACATTTTAAAGTAAACCGAACATCCGCGAATGATGATCCTGGTCGAAGTGGCTCCGAGCCCCCTGCAGTCTTTCCTGTGAACATTTAGTGAGTGAGAACAGCTGATTGAAAATCAACAGATAACTTGTCACCAGCTTGTGGAAGAGACGTGTCTGTCTTTAGGATTTGTACGCATCATTCATGCACATTACAGAAACTCGACTGAGCATTATCGCCACATCACCTGTACAGCCAAGACCCATTGGACCATTGGGACCATTACAGGAGTTCTTGGAAGGCCAGCATTTCGTATGTGAAGGATGCCTTCCGATCATGGCTATGGTGTACTAAGAAAACTTTCTACCTTGACTCTAGCCAAGCTCTACTAAAAAGCTGGTATAGGTGCCTTAGTGGAACATGGGATTTTATAGAGAATTATATAGTTTTTACTCTCCAACAGTGTTCTGTGCATTTACATAATCAAAAGTCCCAGTTTGACTTGAATGCCCCTTGAAGGAGTCTTCAGCATTAGTGCTTACATTAGTTACAACATCACAAGATGTATTTTTGTATTGTTTTTTTAACTAACTTGATTTGTAATGGGTGGCATAGTGGTGAGCACAAATAACCGTTGGCAAATTACTGTGGTAGAAGATACATAAAACATGTTCAAACATGCCGATTAGGAAAATAATAAACTTGAGTGAATCTCACTATTCTGTTTTTGATTATTTTCCTAACACTGCATGCACTATCATGATTTCCATTCATTCATTCATTCATTCATCTTCTATACCGCTATACAGTGTACGGAGTCTGCGGGGGGTGTGGGCTGGAGCCAATCCCAGAAAACTTAGGGCTTGAGGCAGGATACACCCTGGATAGGGTGTCAATACATCGCAGGGCGCACACTCACACACAATAGGCAATTTGGGAACACCAATTGACCTGACCTGCATGTCTTTGGACTGTGGAAGGAATTCAGAGGAGAACAGGGAGGACATGCAAACACCACGCACACAGACCCGAGGTGGGAATGGAACCCTCGACCCTGGAGGTGTGAGGCCACAGCGATAACCACTATGGTGCTTCATGATTTTCAGCTTACTTGAAAACAAGGAGAAGATGACTCTGCACGCTATGAGCGACATCTCATCTCATTTCATCTCATCCTCTTTACCTGATAATTCCTCACTCCATCCCAGCAGCCTGTTTGATTGGGAAGAGCTTTCAGGTCCTCAATTCCAAACTGCAAACATTCAATTCATTTAGGAAGATGTAACATTACAATACTCAGAAGCTCAATGGATGAAGATGATCAGTGATCAGGATCCTCCTCAAGTTTTACCTTCACATCCACTCCATTCTCCATCCTGCTCTCAGGTTCGGACTTCATCAGCCAGTGTGTGTGTGTGAGGCTGAGCTTCTCTGAGGCTGAACTCTTTTTCACAGTTGCTCTCTTTCTTTGACGCCCTCCCTCTCCATCCTCAGTATCAGAGGCATCATGAAGAGCTTGACCTGCATGATCACACCATTACAATCAACATGATAAACATTAAATAACCAACACCCTGCTACTTACTTTGCTTATGAACTTTCACAGCAGCTCGAGACCTTTTCTTTGGCGCCATGTTTCACACAGAAATGCAAAAATAATATATTAATACAACTTGACTTAAACCTTCTCCCCCAAGTTAACAGAAGTCAGTTCAGTACTGTAGCTATAAAATCAGCTTGCTAACGCGTGTTGCTTCTTAAATGCGCAGAATGACTTTAGTTTCACATTTAATTAATTTTAATTATACTGCTTTTTTCTGTAACATTAAAGCACAAATAACATGTTACAAAATTATAAAATTAGTGCCCAGTATAACAATACTTCAACACATATAGTTTTCTATAAAATACTTTAGTAGAAACATAAAAAATGTTTTATGAAAAAGTATGGCGCATACTTGACGTTCCTAATGCACCCTTTATTAGCGACAGAAACAAATAAACGACATTACCCATAACCACCTGGAGTCACCTTGGGATCAGGTTGCCAGATAGTAAATATTGGATTATTTCATTTGTACGCCAGTTTAAAGTAACTGAATTTCTTAAATACAAATATTAATAAATTAATAAACTTCTTCAAATGGATATGAACAGTATAAAATTAATTAAAACGGAAATTCTCTTGTCAGACAGTGATATAAAATATAATAGGTCAGGTTTTGCTCTTTATTTCCTAAAACAAAGCAAATAGAACAAAAGCTTTTTTAACTGACCATTTTCCATTTTATGACATATTACTGAGAAATCTAGTGTAGAAATAATATACTCAAGCTTACTCTTACTCATTCTCTATACCGCTTATCATGTACAGGGTAATGTGAGGCCCAGAGCCAATCCAGACACAGGGCACAAAAACACTCACACACTGTGGGGACACACAAATGGCAGTGATCCTATTCTGCATGTCTTTGGACTGTGGAAGGATACCGGAGTACCAAAGAAAATCCTTCAAGCACAAGTACTACAAACTCCACACACACTGACCTGCGTCGGGAATCGAACCCTCGACCCTAAAGGTCTTGCAGATGATAATAACTACACCACAATGCTACCAAATTTTGGGATAAAAGTTTTAAATGGATTGTGGCTATGACAATGGTATGCTGAGAAGACTTATTTAACCAATCAGCCATCTTAGAGGTGATAAGACTATTGAGATGGCAATAGTGTAATAGCTGGAGCTTTAAATAGCTTAAAGGCAAAATGTGATGACTGATTGTAATGATTTTTTGTTACTGACATGCACCAAACTTACAGGATTGAGACTCACTTTGTCATGACAACTGGAAAAATTCTAGAACTGGAGTTCTTCAAGCATGTTCACCTCATAATTATTGTATTTAACCAGAATTTTAGTCTGCATTTAAGGTGCCTTGTAAGTGGTAATTAGTTCATTCATTCATCTTCGAAACTGCTTATCCTGTGTACAGGGTCATGGGGAGTTGGGACCTGGAGCCTGCAGGAAACTTATGGCACTAGGCGGGGTACAACCTAGGTAGGGTGCCAATCTATGACAAGCCACACACACACAAACACTACAGGCAATTTGGGAAGACGAATTAACCTAAACTGCATCTCTCTTTGGACTGTGAGAGAAAACCAGAGTACCTGGAGGAAACCTACCAAGCACAGGGAGAACATGGAAACTCCACGCAGCCATCATCAACTAGCACCAGGATCAGACTAGGTGCATTGTGGGTAATAAACCTGTTACCAAAGTAAAAAGTAGACCAGCAAGTTTAAACTAGAAATTTTACTTAATAAAAAATAATGACAATGAAGACTTCATATTAACTATTAAGATTAGTTTAATATCAAAATATTAGATTTCATTAAATATTTAAGTGAGGATTTGTGAGTAGACAAAAGAACTTGGCATGCCCAGAAAAGAAAGAAAGAAAGACAAATAAACAAAGAAAAAGAAAGAAAGAAAACAAAGAAAGAAATAATATTTCTTTGTGAATTGACATTTCGCTTTCTTCTAGCTATACCACTACTGTAATACAAAACTTAATAGTAGTAATTAGTAAAATAATTCAGTAAGATACATGTTTTT
>JAOTRS010000048.1:9928200-9939805 GCA_028565755.1 Dinotopterus cunningtoni | reverse complement strand
TCTTTCCGGATTCGGGGGACCTTTTTATTCCATATAAAGTGAGAGATGCAAGAGTCGAGTGAATGGAAAAAATGTTTAGGTATATAAACAGGCAGGCATTGAAAAAAGTATAGAAATTTAGGGAGCACATTCATTTTGATACAGTTTATGCGGCCGGCTAAAGATAAAGGTAAAAGAGACCAACGTTGGGTGTCGTGAGTCAGTTTGGCCTGAAGTTTGGCATTTTTTACAATTAATTATAGATGAAACTTCATACTTTTAATTTGATAATAGTTAATTAGATTTACTGTGTAGCTGAAATTAATGTTAGAGCTGCTGTTACAGGAAATTAATCTGCCAATCAGAATATAGAGTTCAACATCTCTGGTACAATGAGAAAATTATAGTGTGGTGCAAAATGGTTTTAGGAAATTATGTTTTAAACAGAAGTCCTGTAGTATCTGTGGAAACGCAAACTGCAACATGGACATAATTCCTACCCACATCCATCCATCCATCCATCCATCCATCTCAAACTTATAAACAATTGGTCCTGAGCAAAAAGCGATATACGACCTGAGCTATTTTGTGTGTACCTATTAATGTCTGGGATTCTTTACTGTTTTCTTGTTTTTGATCCTCTCTTAGGTTAGATAAAACTTTACACATGGTCGAGATTTCAAGATAAGAAAAAAATTGCACACTGCGCAAATGGTTCATCTGATGCATGGAAACATGGTTTTAAAATTAAGAAAAATGTTCTTAAAAAATGTATCATACAGTAAAAGCCATCCATCCATCTCTGCCTCTGTAGTGCAACTAGGGGCCGTGGAGGCCAGTGGTGACTACTGTATTTATTCCCATCTTTTACAACCATGGTAGGACCTCTGGTCAACGTTCACAGGCACATTCACACACTTTGGGCAATTTGGGAATGCCAACCAAGAAGGACGAACCACATTTAACTGGAGTAACTGTGGACGCAAGAGAAAGCTGTCTGAAAAATAACCCGGATTGTATCCAAAAAACTGCTGCCCAACTCGCTGCAGAATTAAATGTACACCTCTCCTGTTTCCAGCAAAACTGTTTGTCAGGAGCGCCACAGGATCACTGTACATGGCCGGACTGCTATAGCCAAACCTTTGTTCACTTGTGCCAGTGCCAAACGTCGGCCTCACTGTTGCCAGCAGCGAAAATCTTGGGCTGTGGACAATGTGAAACATGTATTGTTCTCTCATGACTCCACCTTCACTGTCTTTCCCACATCCGGGAGAATTACGGTGTGGAGAAGCCCCAAAAAAGCGTACCATCCAGACTGTTGCATGCCCAGAGTAAAGCATGAGGGTGGATCAGTGATGGTTTGGGCTGCAATATCATGGCATTCCCCAGGCCCAATACTTGTGCTAGATGGGCGTGTCACTGCCAAGGACTACCGAACCATTCTAGAGGACCATGTGCACCCAATTGTTCAAACATTGCATTCTGAAGGTGTTGCCGTGTATTAGGATGATAATGCACCAATACACACAGCAAGACTGGTGACAGAGTGGTTTGATGGACATGAATGTGTAGTTAAACATCTCTCATGGCCTGCACAGTCACCAGATCTAAATATTACACTTTGGGGTGTTTTGGAGGAGTAAGTCAGGAAACGTTTTCTTCCACCAGCATCATATAGTGACCTGGCCACTTTTCTGCAAGAAGAATGGTTTAAAATCCCTCTGTCCACTGTGCAGGACTTGTATCTGTCATTCCCAAAACTAATTGATGCTGTATTGGCCGCAAAAGGAGGCCCTACACTATACTAATGAATTATTGCGGTCTAAAGCCAGGCATTTCAGTTTCATTGTCCAACCCCTTGTAGGTGAATGAGGTAATGCCCTTAAGCCATCAAACCTTTTTTGTATTTCTTTAATTGCTTGTCCCTTGATTGACATCACATTCACAGCATCACACATATTTTGCCATGGCTGCTCATGTGGAAGATCAAATGTTCAATTTGTTTATGTGTATTTTAAAGTATTTTGATTTCACTACTCTACTGTAGTTCTTCTTTTTATTATTATTATTATTATTATTATTATTATTATTATTACAGTATTATTATTAGTACCAGTTTTCAGTGGCATTTCTCCAATTCCTGTGGATGATTTCTGTGTGTCTCAACATGCACTTGCCCTGATATGGTGTTTTGGGAGTTACCTATGCTAATTACATGCTAATTGCATGCTATGCATCTCTAATTTAAGATGAAGAGGGATTATTAATTCAGCTCACCTGGTTAAGAGCAGATAGGGATGGTTAAGAACGTTTGGTGCATCTGGCATCAAATTAAGAGAAAATGTAAGAGAAATGTTGGTCAAAGCTGCTGTTATAGAACATGGAGCAACTCCTGCTGGCCAATCTGAATCAAGAACTTCACAGGCTCTTTAAGGCTTTTTAATAAAATGCCATGGTTTCCAACTAGGCAAAAAAAAAAAAAAAGGTTTGGTCTAAGTTTATATGCTCACCCTCTTCGCTTGAACAGCAGGAGTCCCGGGAGCAGCATAACGCCACTCCAGAGTGAAGCCCTGTAAAGCATGTGTGCTGTAGCTGCAGGAGAGCTCGGCTGCTGAACCGGATTGAGCAAACACTGAACTTTTCACCACAACCGAATCCCAGGACCACGTTTCATCTGGACAAACAGAAGACTGGTTTTGATGTGACTCAGCTATTACAGTGCATAAAAATACCATGATATTACTCAACAAGTCTCAGATAATTAAATCTAATGCTGCTTTATATATAACAGTGTGAGCAGAGAGCATCCTTAAAATTCTCCTGGCACAAAAAACATAGGAACTGTAAGTTCTGGCTCTGGAGATTTCTGACATAAATGTTTAAGAAATGTCTCCTTACACGGTCTACTTACACATGTTTTTATTTTATCCATTTTCCATACAGCTTATCCTGTGTAGGGGTGCAGGGATCCTGTAACTGATCACAGTGAACTCAGGGCACAAAGAAGTGGAACCCATGGATGCACTGCCAACCCATCGGAGGGCACATAAACACACACTCACACACCTGATCATACACTTTGGCCAATTTTAAAAACACAAATATGCCTACACTGCAAGTCACAAAATACAGGGAGAACATGCAAACATAAACTCCGCCCACAGACCAGAGGTGAGATTTGGACCCACAGCCCTAGTGCATTAATATATACTTATGACATCTCATGCATTATTGTAAGAGTTACCTTTTAACCACTCAGATCCATGAATCAAAGATCAACTGCACTATGATAAAACTGCTCATAAAATGCCCTGCCATTGTGGTATGGATTGTAGTAATGTCATTTGATTTTCTTTTTGTTTTAAAAGTATACATTATTATAAATGGTTAAATAATGCATAGAAGACTCTTTTCTTATTAGTTGAGGTGAATCAATATTTATAAAAACACCACTATGTAAATCTTTTCAAGCATTGCAGTTTTATATGCTTTGTATGCTCTATTAAATGATAAAATTGAATTTATTTTAAAATCATAGTTTTAATAACAGACATTGTCCTAGAGCAGCTTGAATAGCTTTTGATTCCTGAAAAAACAAAAACATATCTCAACACATGTCTTCAGTAGTGAGTAAAGTTAAGCGAAAAGGATTTTACTTACCAAAACAGTGGATCAAAATGCAAGAGATGAACAATCTCCGAGTGTAAGCCATGCCAGTTTCTCATGTACAGGTTTCGTTTCCTTGTTGTTTACTGAGATAACATTCTGCACAGCTCATACCTGCGTGGCACTGATTAATAGTGAACACACGGTAGGCAGGTGAAACCGCGTGTACACAAAACCAACAATTTACTCTGTACAGCAAAATGTAAGTCTTATTAAATTATATCAAATAATATAAAACAATAATCCTGAAAAGTGAGGTCCAAATTCAACATTGTGGAGTTTATTCTATAAAGATCAATCTTTCGTTAAAGAAATGAACACAGTGTTTAATATAATTAATTTTTCTCTTTCATAAAAGAACTATGGTTACATCTTTGCTTCCACCATGCGGACAGTTACTGTATGGAGTATACAGGAATAAAAAAAAATTTTTAATCATTGATTCATCAAGGAAAAGAAACATTCTATTCCATTTTCAAAAAACTAAACATTCAGCATTTTTGCTGGGAATAATAATTCCAATCTATGTGCATTAAACCAAGTACAGAACTAAAGTATTGGCCGTAATGTCACAAACTTGACATTAAACTCAGATGAAAAAACAATATTTCATAAGACTAAAAAAAAGTACATGACTACAAAGACGTGCTGTTTTGCCCTTTCTATAAATAGATACATTGTTTACAAATAAGTTCACTTACTGTATTCCTAAAATACACAGCAAACCAAGTAACAAATAACTTTTTAAAACACAAAAACGGTTGTTTAGGCTGAGATATCTGCTGATGGCTGTTTAAGAGTCGGGCTTCCAAAAGGTAGAAACACCTGAGCAAAAAAGAGGCACAAGGTAACATTTAAAGTAGAACACTCCTAACATACAACTGCTGTAAAATCACTCTAATCAGAACTGAACTGCATCTACTGTATTAGTGTCTGTAACTATTTATACATACCAGGCTTATAGCATTACATTCTTTACTTTCCCCAGTTTATTTTATGAGTCTATTTTTCTCAGTCCTTCTTAAATCAAAATTGAGGTGCATATAAGTACATTACAATAGAGCTTGATTGTTGGAAATATTCCTGCTCTGCACATCGACTGTTAAGTCTGTCACCCAGAACGCAAGTACAATGGTAGTAACTGGGTCCAAATTCCATAACACACATTCTGAGCAAAATTGCTTTTCAAAGATTGGATGAGACTCCACTTAGCTAAATGGAGTTTGTATCTTTCAAATATTTGGTGTATTTTCTATTTTCTTTCACCAAAACTAGTCATATAACTGAAAGATGAGAAAGAGTTACATTGGTTCTAAATAAAGTACATTGTAACTTTGAAAGAAACCAAATTAGATTTAGCTCGGTGGGAATGCAGAAGCTTTATAAGAGACTCAACTAAATTTTAGAATACATTTTTGCAAGAGACAAAGGCTGTGGAATTTGGCCCTGATACTTACATTGTATTTACGTTCTGGGTCACAAGCTTCATGGTCGGAGTGCATAGATCAGAATCTATTTAGATTTAAGACAGACTTGAAAAAATCTGAACTATCCCTTACAAAAAAAGACAAAAAAAAAAAACAGTCTATCAAATCTGAAAAAAGAGTTGTCACCCGTGTCAAAATCAAAAACACTGTCTTGATTACAGATGTAGGTTTGAAAAAATGAAAATATACTGTACTGTTTTAGGGGGAAACCCTGATCTTCACCCATAAAATATACTTTATAAAACAGGCTACTTATATCGGACATAGAGTACTCTAACCTTAAATATAAATCATGTAAATCTCTAACGTGTATAACAAAGTCGTCAGATCTATTTTCTACTCTTAGTAAGAGTTGGAGTATTTGACTTGACGTAATCTAGACGAGTGAGCCGGCCTGTTTCTGAGCAGGTACCATGACAGGCACAGCGCCACACAGTGGCCCGGGTGTGACGAGTACGGGAGTGGGGCAGGGTGCCTGTGGCTGAGCTCCATCAGTCCTGAGTGTGCTGCTGTTCTTTGGTTGCTGGTGATGTTGGGCAAGGGTAGGCATCTTGCTGACATTGTAGCCAGGCAGCCCATGGAGCGGATTGGGCTCTCCTGGGTACAGTTGTATGCCAGCTGGAGCAGTGGGAATGGAGTTACATCCCCCACGGGAGTATGGGTAGTGGTTGTTATGGATGTGAGGAGGGTCCTGGGGGGCAGGACTGTTGGCTATAGAAGACAGTGTGCCATTCTTGGAGATGATGTCTGATGGGGTAGCGCTCTTAGACCAGGAAACACGCTTTGGAGCCTGAGCATCCTCCCTGCAATGAATTAAAGTACAACACATCGTACATTTTCATCTGTTTACGTTTTATATTGTCTTTCTCTCATTCATGTATTAGCTTTCTGTGCAATTAAGACAAAAATAGATTCACAATTTTTTTCACTCTAGGTTGTTGTTGCTCAGTAGCGACCCGACAGCTAGCTCTCCCTCTATCATCCGGTCACCAGGGAGTGTAAGGATTAATGCTGTTCACATGTTGTTCCTTTCTGATTTCTTGGTCAGATCGGATTTGTACAGTATGTCATGAGGGTTCACATTCAACAAAAGAGTTCTCGACCATCTTACGGATCATAAGCTTACAGATTTGACTATATTGTCTAACGTTACTATGACTGATAGGGGAGAGAGAGAGCATGCCATCAGTTGTACTCTCTTGGGTCATGCATCATGGATGGAGTGGAACTTGCAATTTCTGTTCCACTGGTAAGTAGTAAACAGAACATGTGGGTTAAAAACCATTCTATTAACACCCACACCACTACTGAAACAGACTGGAGGAACCTCTTTAATAAAAAAAAAAAAATGTTGCTCACTTGATTTCATTGGCCATTTCCTCTTCTATGTCACATTCCCTCCTGAAGATCAGGACCAGAAACAGGACGAGGGCCACGATCCCAAAACCTGAACCCACAGTGGCTCCTGCTATAAACCAGATATTGCTGGCTGCAGGGGAATATACACAGCAAATTTGTCTCACCTAGCAGATGTAATTACACAAGATGCTGCCTGACTCTTGAGTTAGTACTTACGGGTAGAGACTTCCAAGTTGATGTGGCAGCTGTCGCTCCCGGCTGTGTTGCTGGCCTTGCACACATATTTTCCTGACATGCTTTTGGTCAAGTTTGTCAGCCTCAGGGTGCCCTGCCTTTCATCTAAAAAGATATCGCCATTTAGACATACTAAACATTATGCTCTTTATTTTTATGTATTAAATTTATAAAATTAATTGATTAAAAAGACGAGTAAAATCATGTCTGTTGTCTAGAGGGTTCTGTGTAGTACTACAATACTAAGAAGAAGTGCATTAAGACCAAGGTACCAGGGTTATGGGATTAACACTAACATACATTCATCATTGACTGGAATGAGTAGGGAGGTGTTAAGGGTCGTACCCAATTTCTACCGGTCTCTCTATTAGGGCACTCTCACATCAGGCAACAACTACCAACCAGGAAAGTTGTGATCTATGATGCTGAGACACACAATACCGGCTGGCCGCATCTTTTCAACCTGCTGCTCATCATCAGACTGCTATCCGGCCCTTCCTCTTGATCACAAATGCCTAAGATTGGCTAGTGACATGATGATTGATGTGAAAGGATGGGTATCCCACCCCTCCCCATTAGAGCACGTCCAATTTACTTTCTAGGTTCCCAGGTATAGATGGTCATGGGATGACCCAGGAATCAATCTCATAATTTCCGTATGCTAAATATACATTTTTAAGACGCATATTAGTGTACAGGGGTAAGTTAAAAATTATCCACATTCTGGTTATATTGTAACTTCTGTTGATTGTCTTATTAGTCACTTTTTGTTCAAGGCTACTGTCTCCCCAGTCACTGCAGTGTAGTGTGCAGTAATTTGTTTTTTTGTGGTCTGAGGGTTTACCTGATGCCGTTATTAATAAAATACTTTGTACGCAGTATGGAAAAAGTGTTTTGTCGCAACCTTCCTTGAACTTCTCTATCTATTCATACACAAAACACTTTCTGTCAAGTGTTAAAGCATCCTCCCTATAGTCCTGATCTGGCTCCATTGGACTTTCACCTGTCTGGTCCCCTGAAAAGCAAGGAGATTACGTCGAATAATTATGTATTTGTCTTTTCTAAAAGTTAACTCAAATACATTTTACAGCCAGAGTGCAGATCATTTTTGACTCATTTTCGTAGATTGGACAAGGATCTAAACACTAAACTGGAGGTGCTCTACTACATTAGCTAAGTGAAAATCCTTCTTTAGGTCATAAATTCTTATATACCACTTTATTTGGAACTCCAGTTTATATGTTTGTTCATGCAATTATTTAATTAACCAGTCATGTGGAAGCAGCGCAATGCATAGTCTCATGCAGATATAATTTATGCACTTCACTTAAAGTTCACATCAAACATCATAACAGAAAAAAAAAAATGCAATCTCAGGACTAGTCCTGTATTAGTACATGGGATTTTTTGGAAAAACTGGGGGGTTCTTTTTTTGTTTTTAAAATGCATGCCAAAGCAGCAGGCAGCGAGGTAACACAGACATTAAAGCCATGTTGGGTGAAACTTGAAGAAATTGATCACTCTCTGATATTAATCACATGAGATATAACACATCCCACAAACACACTTAGAAGCTGAAAATGATGTTTTTCCTGTCCGCACATCAACAATGAAAACTGAGTTTTAAAATATCTTCACTTTAAAAGAAATTTCCAAAAGATACATTTTCAGAGACATAAAAAGACAAAAGGTCAGAATCCATATTTATACTTATTATTTAATCTAAATATTTATACTTATTATTTAATCTAAAACTCAGGCATTTCACTTCATTAGTCTTCATACCCCTGTTAAAATTGTTAACATCATGCCAAATTTTGTGATCTGATACAGCAATCAAGAAAATTTATGTGAAAGTGTCTCGGTCAGTATATAGTCGGTAACTCCACAAAGTGTACTTTGTGTTAACTAAACCTCATTTACTGTTATATAAATAAATATAAAAATATGAAATAAATATTAAAATATAAATAGCTTCTCATATCAGCTTCTCATTTTCCTGCATTCTGATGATGTTTGATTTGAATGTTCCTAATAAAGTGGTAGGTGAATATATCACCTCATGTCATGAATCTATTTGAACTAATTGTCTAATTTCTTACCCATGTACCCGAGCACTAGCACAGGCTGGGGGCATGACCTCCTCTCTGGGAGAGCAGTGAAAAAATGAAAGCAATGAGAGGTTGCCTATGTATTGATAAGTGTGAGACAGACGAGGAAATAAAGAATGTGCTGTTTGTTTGACGTATCAATATTCTATGTCAGCTGTCTTAAAGAAATGTTGTGAGAACTATGATTATAATGTCAAAAGGCTTGACTGATTTCCTGCAGGGTACGAATAAGAGGTCACAATTTTTAAATAGAGCTGATTTTCTTTCAAGTACATACGAGTTCTCATTATTTGGACTTCAGTATTTTCCAGCTACAGTACCTTGTCTGAGAACAGTACCAGGCTGTTCTACCTGTCCAACCTCCCACTAGGAGGAGTTAAAAAAGATTTTTCGGCGTCCATGGCTAGATTTCCCATTCATGACAGGTGTACAGGGTGAGTTTTTATATAATTTATCAGTAAAATTGTATTATGTCATAAAGTTATTTATACTTAAAGGCATGGCTGATGTAAGTGACAGCTACAATGCACATGTCAAACCACTAGGTGTATGCTATGCCTGCCAAGATGGCAACGGCCAGAGCTCCCAACCTATGGATGATGTCACAGACAGTTTCTCCAGTTCTTTTTATACAGTCTATAGTTAGCCTTCACCCCGCCTAAATGGAAATCCAATTTTTTTCTGCCAAATTTTGTAAAATCCACTGAATTAATCAATTAAACAATTAAATTAGTCAAACTGCAATATTTGTACAAAGATGATCAAAGATGACCATGTTGCATTGTCGGAGATGTGTATGTTGACTATACCATGTTGTGCCCAAACACCAAGGAATATTCTCAAGACCTGTAAATGTACATGCTGAATAAGAAATCTGATATTGATTCTGATGTACGGCAGTTAATGCACTCACTCTGCATTGGAGGGAAGTAGATCTCGGAGACAGGAGCAGCCTTGGTCCACTTGTACTGAGGAACAGGTTTGCCATAGCTGGACTTGCAGCTCAGAGTCACGTTTCCCCTTAACACAGGATCACCGGTCATAGAGCACACTGGAGGAGTTGGAGGAACTAGAAATGCAGAGATAATCCACAAAGCCCAAGTTTATCAAATGTGATCAATCATGAGTAACCAAATGTGACTTTTAATTGTGCAGAATAACAGAAGAGAGTTATGAGAGAAAAAAACTTTATTTCTAATTTTATTTCTTTATATGATCTCCTTCTACAATTAATACACTTATGCCAGTGTTTCACTAGTGCTTGGATACTATTAAGGTAGAAAGTTTGCTCAATAGACCAGAGTCATGATTGTACTGCCTGCTTTATGCCTGAAATGCTAGCCTCCCAGGAACTCCTTTAATGCCCCAAACATGTGAACTGTATTGGGGATGTGGCAGTAAATCCCAGCTTTTCTCCTGTAATGTGCAAGTTGTGTTCGTGAATGATTGTGTGTACAGTTGCACAAAGCTGTTAAAGGAAACGAATCGATGCTTTTTATCATCAGATGTGAGAATTCAATAGAGCTGTTGTAGGAGACGGTGCGTTAATGATTCAAAGACAATCCTGTTTTAAGAAGAACCCGTTTTAATGGGTGGGTTTTTAGCACAGCCTAAATAAAGTGAAGAAAAACAGAAACCTGAATATAAACTAAGAAGCATTACAAATTCTCAGAATCAGTATGTAAATGAGCTTCGAGCAGATGTAGCCATGAGGTTTTGAGCCGCACAATCAGTTGTAAAAAAAAAATAACAAATGACACAACAGCAGTTATTTGCCGACTGTTTGGACCCTGCTGCATGAACAAATCCGCAACTTTATTCACATGCAACCGGTCGTTAAAACAAGTCAAATTCTTATTTGCTAAACTCTCAAAAGCAACACACACACACACACACACACACACACACACACACACACACACACACACTTTTCTCAAGATGCCTGAGGATTCATAAGAGTGAGAAACAGATTGCTTGTCAGTGTGTGAGAGGGAAATGAAAAGCGAATGAGGGGAAAAGCAGCACGGTAATGAGAGAGAGAGAGAGAGAGAGAGAGGGAGAAATGGGATGAGATGGAGAGGAAGTGAAGAGAGGGACAGCAGAAGGAAGATGTATGGGTGGATCGATGATGTTATGGTCTGCTGAATGTCACATAATTATGACACAACTGGCTTCTGCACCCACAGCTGGCACAACAGATAATTTACTTTATATATGTGTGTGTCTAAAATGTCAGGCTGGAGATGAACAGAAGATCCCTTTTTCCTGTTTGAGAACACGGTAACTTCCCAATTCTGTACACATTTAGCAGTAGAATTATTGGCAGCTTGTCGTCCCATCCATGCTGTTAAGCTGTTATTTCATGGACATTGGAGTTTCATTAATGGATGAAGACTTAGAGACTTAAACGGGGTCACACATTATCCTAGACATTTTCCAAGGATGACTAAAATTCTGGAACTAAAATTATTTATCTTGCAAATGCTGATAAATGACTGGTGAATGGCAGAATGACTGGTGTTAGTTGACACGGTGGGGGAGAGTCTAATGCCATCCTGTCTTTAGTGGTTTGCCACTTCAGGGTCTGGGTTCGATTCCTGCCTCCGGATCTATGTGCATGAAGTTTGCATGTTCTCCCTGTACTTGGTGGGTTTCCTCCAGGTGCTCCAGGTTCCTCCCATAGTCCAAAGATATACAGGCTAATTGACCTTAGTGTGTGAATGAGTGTGTGTGGCGGGTACAGGCAGGTTGGAATGGGTGGAGAAAAGT